>JBCFYV010000001.1:48529975-48653707 GCA_039000515.1 Timema cristinae
TCTATCCCTTCAATTATTGATATTTTACTAGCGAGAGGGTGACATGGCGGTCTAGGGGTAAGGTGTCGGACTCCTGTGCTGGAGGTCCGGGGGTCTATCCTCGGTCTCGGCACAGATCTATCTGATTACCAAACCCTTCCATCACTTCTGACAAGACGTGTACTAATCACAACTTGTGAATGTTGAGAATACTAGGCCTCCACCATGGTTCGGATTCCACATTAAACTGTAGGTCTTCCATTTCATCTCACAATCACCCTACCATTACATATTAGCGTAAGTGTGTACAACCCGAACAGGTAGTAAGACGTGGTGCTAATAATAATAATAATAATAATAATAATAATAATAATAATAATAATAACTGTAGCATAAATCACAATAACTGAAAACTAAAAAACCTCTGGAGGACCAGTGTTACGAACACGGACAAATGGACTGTATGGTGGAATGGGAATGGGTAGAGGCAACTCACCTTCACTTTATGTTGTCTGATTGGTGTTGTCTTGGAGTAGTCAATTTGATTAACACACGCACACGAATAATTGAGATTGGACCGCTTCCAGGTGAAAGTTCACGGAACCTATAACCATCACTTATTGGTCGATCAAGTCTCAGCACACGACTCATTAAATCGGCAGAACGAAAAACCGCGCCAGCGACACTTGGCGGGAAAACAATAGACCTAGAGGGGTCCAGGTATGTTCTTGTTGCCTCCAAGAGTGAGGAAAGGTGAATGAAGGTGGAAGGAGTCAATAAAATATAAGAAAAGACCAAAAAACCGTCTAAACCACAACAAAAGGCAATCAGATCACAAGACAAAACAAAAACTAACTAATTTCGAGGCATAGAGAACCTAGATACAGGAAGCACTATCCAAAGAGATAGCATAGAGGACAGAAACATGAAGTAGAGACTAATGGTACTGATCTAACAATAACTAATTTCGAGGCATAGAGAACCTAGATAAAGGAAGCACTATCCAAAGAGATAGCATAGAGGACAGAAACATTAAGTAGAGACTAATGGTACTGATCTAACAATAAACAATGCACAAACAATAACTAATTGAGTGATTTTTTAGAATTCCATGCATTTCGAAATTAACCATAATGACTTTGTTTAAAATGCATATCTAGGATTTGACATTACAAATATTGTACACGTAATGTTGGTTTTTGGTCACAAATTTGTTGAAGGATTATTTAATAATGACTGATTTTTTAAAAATAGGAAATAATTTTAAAAAATGGCTTTAACAATTTGGTTCAAATTTAGTATTGGGGAACTATTTTACAGACCAATAATAACGTATATAAATGTATTTAACATACATTAATTTAAGGATAGTTTACTTACAAGTCACAACAAATTATAAAAAATTATAGCTTTTGAAATTGACTTTTAAGAGAGAATTCAAATTGGGAATTTTTGAATAACTTTTCATGCTTAGTAAGAAAACGTTTTTATTTTTAAAAATAACAAATAATTTTAAGTTAACTTAAATACATTATTTATTTTTGGAAATTTTTTTTTTTTTTTTGTTTGAGTGGAAGAATAGTTTGAAATTATTTAAGAAAAATCATCCTCAGTACACCCGACAAGGATTCGAACCTTGATATTCCTGTCATCGGCAGTCTAGTCTATTGCGAGAGTGACGCCTTATTTTAAATCAGGTGCTCCCAAACTTACAGAGCAGGGAGCCACATTAGGATGTTGTAAGTACTAGGTGGGCCGGATATAATAATATACATACCCCCCCCCCTCTCTCTCTCTTCTTATATATATATATATATATATATAAATAATAATATATATATATATATATATATATATATATATATATATATAAAAAAAGGGTGGTCCAAAAAAGTGAAAGTTACAAATTTGTTTCTCCTCAAAGCGTATCTTGTTCCTTACTTAAAAGGAATAAGCCTTGCAAAATTTCTGGTCGTTTGTACTATATTTTGGGTTTGCAAACATATTTAACATTGTGAATAATTTGAAAATAAAAGCAAATAAACGAATGACCATGTTTATTTACTTCACAAATTGGAACAAACACAAATTATCATTGTCAATAACGTTATATTCATTAGATCAGTTTCCGTTTCATACAAACACAACACTTCTCGATCACTTTTGAAACAGGGTGCCCTTGGAAGGGTTAAGGTGCGCATTCCTATTGAGTTCCACTAGGCGCAGAAGGTACTGCTTCTGGGTCTCATCTTTTGTCAAACTCTTATTTTTGTGCTAGATCAGGACGACTCCCCTCTTGGCACAGTCGTTTACAAACTTCATTTGTGCAGCTTGTAGGTTGCATCCTCTGGCCACTGAATGGGTTCCTTGAGCAAGAAGCTCTCTGCTGCCATTTTCTTGTTGTTCTCCAAGAGAGCATCAAAGATGTTGGCCGTTTTCTCTGTGACATAGGAATATAGGGTACTGGCAGTGACAAACAACTTCCCACCCAGCCGTTTAGGTCACTTTGCTCTGGCTGGCGGGAGCAGATTTTTCTGCATTCTGGATTTTGTTTCACCGTCGAGGTCTTCGTTGAACATCGCTAACCAGAAAAGTTATTCCGCAAAGTACCAGAGATGTTGATTGAAAGCCTTGAGAGCCACATCGGCCACTGGCCGGACCGGTAACTCCATTAGTGCAATGAGGAAGGCTCGATCATTCCGTGGAGCCTCTGCAGCAAGAGGAGCTTTGTGCTAATACTTGGCATACATGAGTGCCACTAAATGACAGATGCTTTGCAGGCCTTTCTATTCACGAGATATAACTTGAATCTGATCCATAGAGAGGTAAAATTTTAAAGAATAAATGGCCTTGGCCATTCATCTGGCATGATGAAGTGCTCCAGGTGCTCTGAAACGATGGTTTATCGAACCTCTCTGAGAAAAACCAGGCTCAAATTTTGCAGCTCAGCGCAGTCATCTCTTAGAAACCCTCCTTTTTCAAAGCAGTGGATTAGAAACCAAATCATTTCATCATTCAGATCATCAAAGATGCCGGTAAAGAGATCGTTTAAGGCGGCTGCGAACTTTGTTTGGTCAAGGGATATCCATTGAGTCTTGAAACGTTTAAGAGAGGAATAACTGGTTCAGAAGAGCCACCGAAGGTTTCTTTGAAGAGGTCAGCTAAACCAATTTCGTACACGTGATGGCGACAAGCCACACACAGTAATGGAAAATCGATATACCTTTCAATAATTGCACATCGCCCCCACACCCCGTGAGTCCAGTGTTTGACGCGGGGGTGTCGAGAACTAACCCACGCAGCTGATTATTTAGGCCCCATTCGTCAAGTGTCTTGATGCACACGTCGGCTTGAGCTCGAGATCATATTATAATTTTGTGAATGATGAACGTAGTAGTGAAAGTCGCACGAGTTGGCGACTCTTAAGTATTATACATTTTGGCTCAATTTTTTTTTACAACATGCATTTCAGTCAAATGAGCAAGAGCAAGTTTGAGGAAGAATTAAATTTTGGAAAATAATTTTTAGTCCCTTTTTTGGACCACCCTTATATATATGTTTATATATATGTTATATATCTTTATATATATGTTTTTTATATTATAGCTTATACTATGTTTATATACATGTTTATGTTTATTATATATAAAAATTATTTTCCAAAATTATATATATAATTATAAAATATATAATATATATATATACATATTTTCTACTTTTGGTTCAAACAAGCTGTATGTGCAGTTTGGGCTATGAGTTTCCAAACACTCTGTATATATATTTATATACATACACACACACCACAGAGTGTTTGGAAACTATAGCCCAAACTGCACATACAGCTTGTTTGAATCAAAAGTAACATACACTCCCAATACACCTACATCCGCCAATCTATGATAATACCATTAATTGTGTTCAAAGTTTCAGCGTATAGTGCCGGGAGAGCATAGATATTCAGGAATGCGTGTACAGTTGGTTGCATAGGAACTAAGCGCGTGGCACTGCATATGTAATAATGGCAAGCACTTTCTGTGAGGCAGGACAGTTAATAATGAGCCTCAGAACGTATTCTCATTTCTAGATAGACTCGTATGTTGTTTACTATTAATTATGGTATGTTCTGCTTCCGTGCTCCAAGGTGTTGAGGTGTGTAGTGCCACGCACCTAACTCCTATGCAACTTGTTGTACACGCATACTTGACAGCTTTGCTGTACGCCGAAACTTTGAGCACAATTTAATGGAATTAGCAAAGCTTTCTGGATGTAAGTGTATAGGGATTTTGTATTACTTTTAGTTCAAACAAGCTAAATGCGCAGTTTGGGCTATTAATTTCCGAACATCCTATATTATATATATATATATATATAGGATGTTCGGGACTTAATAGCTCAAACTGCGCATATAGCTTGCAAACAATAGTTTCTGAACAACCTGTATATATATATATATATACAGTTGATCAGAAACTTTATATATATATAATATATATATATATAATACACACACACACACAGAATGTTTGGAAATTAATAGCCCAAACTGCGCAAACTGCGCATATAGCTTGCAAACAATAGTTAAATTTTGGTGTTTTTTTTACATATAATAGCTTCCAAACCAGCACAGCGCGATTACCTCAAACACAGTTTTGATCACAAGGTGGTTGTTCTTAACCTAATGACTTCCACCAGAAGTGAGGCCTTGTCAATTTGGGCTGTGGGAGCTTAGTGTCAACTGTCGGTATACTATTCAAAACTATTGCGCATGCGTACGTGAGGTTTGAAGTGCTTTTGTCGATTGATGTCAACCCTTCTGTTGAACCATAGCGACCCTTGAACAAGTAAAGCAAGCACCCCTCTAACGCGGCTTCAGCTAACATCATGTGAGGCAACACTCCTACTTACTGTGAGGTTACGTAGACTCTCTTGGCGAAACAAAAGTGGATCTTTGTCTAGTAGTGAACTATTTTGATCCTTTAATATATTATATCTTTGGCCCACCGCTTCTTTACCATTTGAGGTAAACATTTTTTCGGGTTAAATTTCAGATCATTTAGCTACAGGACCACAGGGCAAGGGTATGTGTACCCCATTTCTTAAATAATGGACATATCTGACATTTATAAAAGCTATTAGATCTATTTTTATATACTCATACGTCAATCCATGTTATCTGCAGCTGACACTTTAGATAAATAGTCAGTACTAGTTTTAGGCAATCTAAGCCGTAACTAAGTCTTAACAAGCTGTTGCATATTTACACAATAAGGTACATATGAGGAAGGTACGGTTAAAGAAAATGTACTTGCGTTTGCATGAAGGGGGAGTGTGAAAGCATTTAGGAATAATATTACTCCCACCTCAGATTTGAACCTAACTATCCCGTCACTAACAAAACTAAACTAGACGTAGACTGATATATTTGTCCGTGTGTCCACCTATTTGGGTAATAATTCCCTTAAAATGTTGACAAAATGTGCCACAAACATGTCCTTTCCACCGTGTTTGCTATCGCGAATGAGAAAATATGTCAGATACATCACTATTGCCCTAAGAGCATTCTGGCAGTGACACATTTTGACCCTTTCACTGGACAGCGCGGCGATCAGTTCCGGTGACCTCCAGCTACAAATGTCCTTCCCCCCTCACCCTTCAAGGGGTTAGTGAGACGAATCGCACAGGTCAGCGGCCGTTGAAAGGGTGGATGTAGGATTGTCGGTACTGAAGTCACACACATTACCAGCCTCACAAACAAGAGGGAGTCCTTATAGTAAATTACGATTGGACTATAAAAACAAGACTTCTTGGAAACAGAAGTCCTACCCTACCATACTTCTTAGAGAATCTTCTTGTGTTGGTTTTACGATTGATTGAAACTCATTTTCAAAAATGGGAATATATCAGACACCATTTAACCTTACTTATGAGCACATGCGCTTCACTGAGAGGCCGTTTAAAAGTTCAAAACACAAACAGGTTTAATTTACAGGAGCCTTTAACTTTCATACTAATTAGATACAAAGTGGGGCGGAAAGGAGCGCAAAACAAGATCGCATTTTTTATTTTTTATCTTTTGGGTCAAAATAAATAAAATCTTGCTTCTCTGGATACGTTTGGATTAATCTTCAATTCATGTTCTCTCCATAGTTAAATTTGATATGGTGTTGAGTGTGGCGGAATTGGACCAGAACTTTCTCTCTCCATTTAAAATGTATATGTTTGATTGGAACAAGGTTGATGACAGATATTCAACAAGTGCTCATTTTACCAAATGGAGCAGAATTAAACCAAACATATCTACTAAAGTTTGTTTTATTGAATAGGGTTGACTTTGAGATAGTGATGATTCTTTAAATATTATATGTGTCCGAAACCAAAACAGATGATCTGACAATTCTGTCTGACCCCATGTCTGTCTGTCTGTCTGTACGTCTCTGACCACAGATATAAACGGTTTGATGAATTTGGTTCAAACTTGATTAGTTAGATGATACAGGTTTATACCCAAGGAGTTTTTTTTAACCCTATTCCTTATATTGAGGGTATTTTACTGAAGAGTAATGGTTTTGAGTTCCAAATGTTTCAAAAATAGGTAAAACGTTTTTTTAATAAAATCGATATTTAGGGAGTGTTTGACCTAAATAATACTGTATACTTATTTTTTGGGTAAAAAAATAGATTTTTTGTATATTAGCACCACGTTCATGTTATATTATTATGTACTAACTACACTAATGGTTTTAGGGACTAGGAGGATTATATTTAAAGGACGTGTACCCACATTTGCGTGGGTGGAGGAAGAGTGGAAAACCATTTAGAAACACCCTCAGTACATCCGACCTAAATTCGAACCTCAGGCTACCCGTCATCGGCAGTCTAGTCTACAGAAGGATTTAAAAAAGTCGTTAAAGGGTAGTTTAGAAATAAGTGACTTGAAAATTTAAAACATTTAAAATGGCTGAAACTATTTTGTTTAAAATATGTATCTGGGGATTGATTTACATAATAAAACTGTATACTTGTTTTTTGATAAGCAATGTTTAAAGGTAGTTTATAAATAATTATATAAATTTGTTTTTCTAAAAGTAAAAAAACTGTATTGTACTTTACTGACGACTTATTTTTATAAAAATAGATTTTTTTAATTGCTTTAATAATTTTTGTAAAAATTGGTATCAGGTGAATATTTTACGTGGTAGATATTAATTTATGTTTATTTTTATAAAATAAATTAATTTAAGGGTAGTTTACTTACAACAAATAACAAGATTTTTTTCGGAACTGTCCTTGAAGGTTTGAGTTCAAAATGGGTATCTGGAAATAGTTTTTTATAATAAATAAGAAAAAAATTTACATTTACAGTTTTAAAATAATTTGAAGATAATTTATAAATAACTTATTTTTGAGTTTTGTAATTTGTTAAAATTATTTGAAAAATGTTTATTAAAAAGTATACACAAAAATTGTTTATTGTTGTTAATAAGACGGTGTGTTTGTTTCTATGAGTAAAACTTACTCTAAAGTATTTTACTGAAAACATTTTTTTTTTAAATTTACCTCAATGCTATAATACACAATATGATAAAGTTTGTAATATAGTGTTGTGCCATTTATTTTATCTCGGTGTAATCGGCTTAAATTTGACTAGGAACATTTCAAATACATTAATGTCAGTAATACTTAACACTTCCCATTTGACCATCATTTCTAGATTATAGTTTGCCTCAGTGGGCATGCCGATAAATCCATTAGTCACACCTTGTCAGTGTGCCTAGGTGTTTTTGTTCACAAATAGTTTACCATTCTCTCCACGCCAATACGAGAACATTTACTCAAAATTTAACTTTCCCCATTTATATCGCCTTATTGTAAATACGTGAATGGTTCTAACAGGTATTATGACAGAAAAAAATGTTGAGATAAAATGTTTTGAATAGGAACTTACAATAACCTACATTTTTTTGACGTGGTTTTCATCTCTAAGTATTAATATCAAATGCATTTAATTTTACGTTGCCAAACGAAACTATTCAATACTTTTCAAGTGCTAAAGTACTTATGCGACACAAAAATCTTTGTGGTGTCAAAAACGTTTAAGTCTACCTTCATTTTGTGTGTGTAGGATTACGAACTAAAATAACACTGGTGCCATCTCTACCTGACATTCATTCTTATTTGAGCGGAGTATATATTCAACGAGAGGAACCAACTAACTTGAACATCCTTCATCTTCAATTTACTCTCCTTTGTGAAGTCACAATTTCTGATCCACCCCCCTTAACTGCCCAATCCATCCACAAAAGAACGCCCTAAAAACTGGACGGTGTCTTCAGAAAAATCAAACCATCAAAAACGGAATGATTTAATGTCATAGTTAAATGGCGTTTTTCAAGAGAGTTATATTTAAAAGAAATAAAAGCAATTCTAGAGCCACTTGAGAAAATAAAAAAAAGTCTCGTATTGACATATTCTTCTTTGACATGCGACAAGCTGTACTATGTGTGCAATATTGTTGGAAGAATAAACTTGAACATTATAGCGGCTGTAGTTTTCTTTTCTAGCGTGGTTTATCCCCAATGATAGTTGGGCATTGGTGCGTAAACGTTTCAACTTAAACGGTTCGTAAGGATCATTTTTCTAGAATTTCTTTATACGAGGTCTCCCTTATGAGTGTATTGACGATGTCGTGTTGTGGTCCTGATGTTCTCAAAATGGCCGACCCATCAAGTTGACGTGAGTTGCCCCCTCTTGAACTTCTTTATTCTTACTCCTCGCTTCCAAACCAAGTATCGAGTGATGCCCTTCTGGCAGACAGACAGACAGACAGACGGACGGGTGGGTGGAGGAGAGAAACAATGTCACCTTTCCTCTAATTAGTGACGTTCAATCCTTCACAACACTTCTAAAGAAATGTAGGCTGCTTGCCCCCACCTTGTTTGATGGGGATACTTTCCGTGGCAGGATCCAGGATACTTTTAAAATACGATAATTAACAAGACTGGCAGTTTAGTGGAACTGTTAACACTCCTGACTATGAGATGAGATATCAGAAATTGATTAATGAATGGAATCATTGGAACTGGAATGTTCAATTGTTCATAGTTTGTCTTCCTATATTTTATCCGGGGGGTGAAAGCTCACGATATATCCTCCTTATCTGGTTACTTTAGATTATATAGTTCGAATTTCGAATCACTAGTATTCAGTACAGTAACAACGAAGCGTTCTGGCACAAATACAAGTTATAATAAATTAAGTGTTTCATACATTATTCCGTGCTTGGTGTCCTTTTTACCCTCTGGTCTTGATGAATAATATAAGAAACAATTGATAGAGTAAAATAATTATTGTCACCGGCGACCTTGACTCTGGCCCACATACCATTTGCAATTAAGGTGTTTATTTTCTCTCTCTCTCTCTCTCTCGACTAATAAATGCTCATTTTCATTTTTAATAACATATCATTTAAAAGTTTAGTATGAACCATCCTAACGGGGTGGAGGCTCAAACTACAAGAAAGGTACATACAAAAAAAGGGGGGGACATCAGGAGTGAAAGCAAGGAGTTCTGTCCTTTTAACGTTTAATGACAACATTCAAAACATCAGATCTCGCAACTCCCACCTGTTGCAGAGTAATAAATATGGATAGTCCATCTCAAGAGAAGGTAAAGGATATATACTGCTCAGCATGTTCACCATATTAGAAAACTTACTTAAATATACTCTCGTATACCTAGGGTATGGTGGGAAAATCTTATATTACGGAAGAAATCATGTCAAGAAGATATTTGTAGAATATAGAATATCAAATTTATTTAAAATGATTAAATATTGAACATCAAATATAGTTGTAATATATATAATTGTATAATATTTATGGTATTCACCAAAAAGTCGTAAAAATGCTATAGTATTATCAGTAGATTTTTACAAAGTTCATACCAAAGGAATAATCATTTACTTTACTTTAGCGCCGACAGAGTAGATAGGCCACAAAACATTAATAGGCTTTGGTTCCTTTTTTTTAATGGCAGTCATAATGTTTGTGATGATTAAGATACGTTACAAGAAAAAGCTTACAATAATATAGTTTATATATTAACAGTTAAATACCAAAGCATATTTACACTTAATAACCACCTTGAACTAAACATAAGAAAATTACCCTAATTTGGTATCCACAAATTTACTCCGAATAATTCATAACATTAAATAGTCACGAGTCTTTTGCAAAGGTACAAAAGTTAATCCTAAGTTCAACCAACTCAATGTTCCCGCGAACATGCATTTAAATATTTCTCACAGAAATATCAAGTTAAAAACACATTCTAAATTGATGTAAAGAAAATCGATATCTCTCAAAGGTTAGTAATCGATTATTATCCAGCAACGATTACAACTCGACTCGCATAGTGATGCCAATACCCTGTCACTAATCGATATCAACAAGGTCAGATTAAATTTACTACTATGCTCCATATTTTAAAGATAAAATGAAATGACGCCAAAAAGGAATTTTGAATAATTAATTTTAACAGAAAGAGAAGTTAAAGTTGCCAGAAAGTAATTTAGATCTTACATTATAATACGAATGAAGCCGGAGCTTCTCCTTCTCCTAGTACGGTTAAGGCCCAATTGTATCGATAGTAGGCTCAGATGCCCGTATAAATACAATCAGCCACAGAGGGGGGAAAGACGGGAGACATAGGGGGGGAAAACATTCAGGATCGCTAGGGAACATATTGCGCATGCCTAAGACGAACTTCGGGGAAGTTCGTGGCCGGTCGGGAATCTTCCCGATGTGGATATCCGCATTGCGTCAGTCAGTCCACTTTACGGGCATCGCTGATTTGCGTCCCATTCTTCAAGTTAGTATTAGTTTTGTTTCGGTCCCACGAAGTTACGTCCAACTTGTGTCTATCTTGCATGGAGCCTCGGGCAGCGGTTAAATGGGGCAAGTCAGCGCTTTGTCGTTGTTTAGAGTCTATGGTACACCATCTGATGCTACAAGTATAAATATTTTTTTTTTCTATTTAATACTAAGAACTTATAGTGAGATAAAGCCAAACACATTTTTTGTGTGTTCATTTTATTTGTAACGAATGGACTGGTTGTTTCTCTTCAATAATTATTAAAACCAAGAATTTTATCTATAAAACAAATTAGGAAATACTTCAAGCTATGTTATTTGGTTTTAATCTTATAAACAAAGCCCAGATTTTTACTTTCTCTCCATCCCTTGGTGAGATAATTATTGTGAACGTCAACAAAATCTGAACTCGAGATTTTGATTAATTTCGACGTTTCATGACCGAAAAAGTGTTTATTTAATTACCGTCTGTCTGTCTGTCCCTCCAAATAGAGCATAAACTATTTTACCGATCGGGCTAAAACTTGGTATCTAGGGTTTTAGTAGGGTTATCCTGAGGGATTTTTGGAATTGGATATCTAACACTAAAATTAAGAGTAGTTTACTGAAGGGCAAAAAAAGAAAAAAATCTATTCTCTCAAAATCAACTATAACGATTTTGATTAAACTTCACTTCTAAGCATTCATCAATATTATAAACAAAATTGCTAATCTCATTTTTTTAGGCAAAATGACGTTAAAGATTCCAGTCAGATGCGTAAGTTCTAATTTTTTTTTATCATATATCCGAAACTATTTGAGATATGAAATTACTTATCATTGCAAATATCAAGATATATTTATAATAAGAATATTTATTTGAAACGTAATGCTATAAAACCAATAATTTTCAATCTAAACGCAAATATATATATGTATATATATATGTATATATATATATATATAAACTTTTTTTAACACTAAAGGTCAACTCTTGTGACCGTGAAAAAAATTAACCTGATATGTTGATGGATGTTGACGTCTCATGAGCCCCCTAACCATAAAGAGTGTTTTTTGCAATGCTACTGTCTGTGTGTCTGTTTAACCCTAAAGTTAAGAATAGTTTAGTGAAAAGAAAGGAGAAAAAGTTGACTTTCTCAAAATCGGATCTAACAATTTTGATTTAAAAGAAATCGTATCCAAGCGTTGATTAAGATTATAAAAAAATTGCTAATTTCATTTTCCTATGAAAATTACTTTCAGGGTACTTTACAGAAGAGGAAATCTCCTTATTTGCGCAACTATTTGAGATACCAAATAACTTATCATTGCAAAATTGTAGTACTATTAAAAATATAATTAATCTTTTATTTGAAATTATTCTTTATAAAACCAATAGTTTCGGAGATATTGTTGTGAGCTTTAGTTGTACAAAGATCCTACTTAAGTTTTAACGCAATAATTCTCTAATTCCATAGAGTAAGTAGATAAATATGTCTCTCAAAAAGTTAATGTTCTTTTTTCTTTAACTTCTTTGGGGAAATGTTTGTACAACAATGATCTATCTTTATAATTTTAGACTCATTAGTCAATATTTACCTTTTTTATTGGTCTAAATTTAAAAATGAGTAATTTGTACAAAAACGCGATAACTATAAGATGTGCAACCCCTAATAAAATGTTGAAAATTTTAACCGGAAGTCGAAATTTTAATACGAAGTATCGACCCTTGTGTACTCAATATCGATACTTTTTTTTGTTACAAATATAATAGTGTGGACTTTAATTCTTTAAAAATAAAATCACAAAACTTAAATTAGGAAGTCAAAAAATGTTTGACGTAGTATAACGCAATTTTTGCTCGGTTTGGCTGTGTATATTATTTATGTTTTATATACATTATGAGTTTTGAGTAAATATTTCATTTTCAAACAATGGAAGTGAAAAAGCCAAGTACCATTTATCTTAAATATCCTTTTATAAAACCAATATTTTTTTATCTTTAAGTAATAAACATATATATTATATAACTTAAATGAAGCTAGAAAATTAAATCAAACTACGTTACTTATCTAAATTCACAAAAAAAAAATTTCAAACATAATAATTTTAATAAAATGGAAATGAATTTAAAATTTAGAAAAACAACTGAGCTCACAAATTTAAACTAAAAAATAACTTTTAATATAAATTGCCACAGTTGTCCGCCAGTTACTGCCTCTCAAGCAAGGATAGTCTAGATCTAAGTGGCAGAAATCCTTATAGTGTGGAAATTGTGATAGGCTGGAACCAGAAGTATCCAGGAACAGAAAGAGGGGGAGGGGTTGACTCTTCGACCAGATGATCGGAGATAGACCTAAAACATTCCAGATGTTCACCGTTCAACTCTTTAGTCCCATGCAATCTAAGTATGCACAATATAGGCACAGACAGGAATATTTCGGTTTTCGTTTCTAAATTAAGGAAGATGCATCCACCGACACCGAGACGGTGCAGCCACGTGCTTGCAAACGCCAACTTGAAGAAATCTCAGTATTCTGGGCCTAGTTTTGCAGAATGTGTGTGGCCTTTCGTAGTTGAAGCAGCTCATGTTCTCGAGACAAACTTTTGTGAAAAATAGGCCATATTTAGAGTTAAAATAATAATGATCCGGTGGTGATAATATTTTGATATTATAGATATTTTTTGCATATAGATGCATCAGTATTTAAAGTGATTTCGTCTTCTTGTAGCTTTCTGAGCCCAATTTCTTAGCATACGTTACACTTCGACCAGACAATGAAAATGATAATAAAAGAGATACTTGTGTGACTGAAAAGGCGGTTCAAATAATATTTGGTGGAAATACTACTGTAGGCCTACTGACTTTCATTTAGTACATTTTATTTATTTGGGGTATTTAACGTGCACTTTCTGAGCTGACTAAATATAATATCAGCACACGAGAATTTCTATGAACGAGAGTGAAAGACCCTTCAAACTTCCCGGTAAAGTTATTTTCACATACCTTCCAGACAGGCCCGGATTAACACTTTTGGAGGCCCTGTGTCAAGTAGAACTTGGGGCCTTTAAAGGTTTGTTCCCTAATTAAAGATTACGAATATTATATAATATACATAATACATGGAGAATTTTATCTAGAGATTTTTTTTTTTTTGCAAACGGTAAGCAATCATGGTGAGTACCGTGAGTTTTGTTATTCAACATATTAATTATTAACACTGTACTAACTATTAAGCAATACAGCAACACGGTATATTATATACTGAGTGTATTATAGTACTGTAAATTAATATCTAATACTATAATAATACTGAACATTATATAGGGCAAATTATATACCATTTCAGTTTAATTGTAGTTTATGTAGTCCGCCATCTGCAGATAAAACAGTAATAGTATTGGTATAGTAAAAAGTATTATTTGATTATTTTTTTTTCCATTTTCTCACATCGCATTTAGTTAATTCTTCAATTCTATTATTTTACCTCAGAAATTATTGTCAATAGAAAATCAATGTTTATTTTTCTGTCAAAAGTCAACGGTACTGTTTAGAGATACTATGTTGTATTACAACTTTGCCAAAAGCAAAGGTTGTGTTAATTTTTAAGCACGGACTGTTGGATACCACGTAATACCAGGCTACCAGCGACGCCCTTGGATTAGGAATTTCTAGATTAGCTTAGAATAAATTTCACGATAAAAAATAATTTCTGAAAAATATTATAACAAAATAAATATGACAAATCAAAGTGATTTATTTGCATGGCTCCTAACCTCGGGGACTCCTGTGCTTGGCAAAATTGTCATAATTATGCCTTAATCCGGGCCTGCTTTCAGGGTTCTTTTACACGCCATGGGACCAATGGCTTTACTTTCCCTCCGAAAGAAGTTGTAATACCAATTCTTATCACTAAAGAAAAATCCGTTGACCTCGGCTGGGCTTGAGCCCACGAACATCGTGTCCTTAGAACTTTACCATAATAACATCAAGGTCAACTACTGGTTTTAAAATTAATAAAATAATTGTTCAGGTCAAGTCAATTTTATTTTCTTCTGAGCAATGCAGAAAGCCATATTCCAGAAGCCTATGAAATCCAGCTGAATTAGTTTTCTAAGTTACCCGTTATGCCATGTTCTTTTATGAACTTTTTGGAAACAAAATAACCATGTTCTCAAGTAAATCAACACTTGGTTTTAAATTTAACTTTAGAATAACAGCATCAGGGATGCATGGTCTAAGGCGCTAGTCTTGCACTAGTCTGGACTGCCGATGATGGGTATATCGGGGCTTAATCGTGGTTGAGTGTACTGAGGGTAGTTTTTATAGATGGTATCCCACTCTCTACACGCAAATTCGAGTACAATTATTCTAAATTTAACGTTACTATCCATACATCATTAAAGTAATTAGTACATAAGCCTATAATCCGAATGGGATGTAAGACGAGGGAAAAGGATTTTGAGCTTAGTTTACAGCTTTGATAAACTGTTTATTTTAGCAAGTAAATTAACTAATACACTTGAATTAAATTTATCTCCAAACCTAGCGTCAGTTATTATTTCTTGGTAATAAAATAGAGCCATACATAAAACACTAAATTCTACTACATTTCCTCCGAGAAAAATCTAGAGGCCATCTAATTAGAAGCAAGCCTCCGTTTCCATACTTTGAGTGTTGTCGAGAGGGGTTTATTAAGTTGAACAGGCGTGAAACATTAGCGGTATTTTGCGAGACAGGGTTGGTAGCATGGTTGAAAGAAAAACAGCGTTAATGACGCCATGTGGGGGCGTGATGACTCGTGGCGACTGCCATTTGTTGGCGGCAACAGCCGACATTACTGAGGAGAATAAGGTGAAAAAAACCCAACGATTTGACATGTCTTCCTGCCATTTCTTCACAGAAGGATCCACATGTGATATATCATGACCCATGAACAAAGGTTTGGATTTAAGATCGATAGTTTAGAATAGATTATTTCCTTGTTATATTTAAAATATGAGTAAAAATTAATGTTTCTTTGTTTTAATCACATTTTTAAATCAATAGCTATATTTGAATTTAAAAATGACTTCTTAAAAGACAATAAAAATTATTTCTTGAATATAATATTATAATGATTTTAACTTATGAAGGGATATATCCTCACACTAAGGTATTTATCATGAGAATGTTAGCTCCGAAGATCCAAAACCACCAAAACCGCCCAATTGTCTTAACAATTTTGGTTAGGAGTCTCTCGAAAATTACTTTATTTAAGGAGGCCAGATCTGTTTCTTATCTTTTACTTTAATCTGAGAGCCACAACATTTAAGGTAAATTTTTGCTGAAAATGAGCTAATTTCATGTATTTATGACTGTTTTTTAATACCATAATATCACATTGAAGTTTTTTATCCATACCTTGCACATCTATTATGGCATGATATCATTTTAAACTAACAGACGCTACCAATTCTTAAACTGTTCATGATTTCGGGGCTTCTACAACAGGCTTAAGACATTTAGTAAGGGACCATCTTAACTGTGACCTAACCCCCTTCAGTGGCCACATAGTCTAAGTACTACTCTTGCAATATACTAGACTGCCGATGATGGGGATATCGTAGTTCGATCTCGGTTGGGTGTAATGAGGTTGGGTTTTCCTAAATGGTTTCAAACTCTCTCTGCGTGAATGTGGGTACACTTATTCTAAGGTCGACCTGCCTCATCCCTAATCTATTAGCGTAACTAGTACATAAGCGTATAGCCTGAATGGATAGTAATACGCAGTCCTAAACAAAAAACATTGGCATGTAATATGTGTATTCATCAGACACGCTCTTGCTCCACCTATTATGTAATAGGTCAGTACGAACATGCAACATTAATACAATCCGTGATATCTTTATAGAATAACAGTACAGCCTTGTAATGCTCGTGGACATTTTATCACATATATCACCTAGTTTCGTATTTATTTCCCTCATGTACCACCTAAAATGCTCTTAGAGAGAGGGGTGCTAGTTTATTAACACTCGCCCCTCCAAGGTTTTGGTGTATATGTACCTCTACAACACACACACATAGGAGTAGGCCTAGGCTCCTGTGCCTCCTTGCCATATCATTGGCAGCCAATAGAGGAACAATCATTCGTTCAGTCGATGGAGACTGAATTAAATTCTCTCCCATTGCAAGTAAAACTTAGCTATCTTTAATAGATCCGGTATGTCCCATTTATATCACTCCCACGATTGAAACAATTGGAGCTGCACCTTTATACTCTGGCTAGCTTCTTTTTTTTATCACCACATCTTGCTACCTGTACAGGTTGTACGCAGCTTGTTTGTTAACTGATAAACATTAAGAGCTTGCTTTATTATAAAACAGAGGAGACATAAAATTTCCTCTGGGTCATAGTTAAAAAAAAAAAAAAAGGGTGCAAGGTTTAGCACCTAGAGGATTGACGGCCAGGAATGTTTCTTATACATGAAGCACATATTAAAACACTTGATAAAAATGGACAAAAAGTGAAATGTGTATTTCACGGATGAGTAAATGAAGTATTAGAAATAAGATTGAGCTCAAACTATCTAAACTATCAAACTAACTCCTATCTAAACATGGTTATCTGTTGTCCATTTTTCAACAGTGAAACTAAAATTCATTTAGTGGCTTTCTCATTATAAAATAACCTTTTTATAATGTTGTATTTTCTTGAATATGGTAGAACGGGCTCACTTGCCTAAAGGACACTGTTTTATAAAGTAAAACACAGAAAACTGCACCACAATAGGACGTTTTGTCCGAGCTTTATTGTCTAACTTGGCTAGGTGTTGTCCGTGGTGTCAGATAGGCTTATAGGAACTGCACATTAATATAAATAAGTTAAAAGGGACACCAGTAAAATTGAAAAAGTTTCTGAGATGAAAACTCTGTCCTTTCTAGAGATTATACTTTTAGCCATGGACTCTTATGAGGAAGACTGATAAAAATTCAGTAAGGAACGCCAACGAACGCAACATTTTGAAAATGCAGTTTCCATCTAATTTTGTATTTATCTGCTTCTTAATTAAAAATAAATAAAAACTGCACATTTCAATTGAATGTTGGAAGATTCTAATGCTTATTATATTACTCAAATTTTTTGCAATCTTATCCTTTTTTTTCAAAGTAAATGTTTTTTAGGTAGTTGGCTGGCAGAAAAATAAGAACTAGGAGTTTTGTAGAATTTTAAATTTTGGTAAATTTTTGGAACAATTTAATACATCATTTAAACAATTTAGTCTGGTTGAGACAAGTTTGTTTACGAATAATATCTACTGATTGAGTCGTGTTTGTGTTGGAGCTATTATATTTTCTCGCTGTTTAAGGTTAGGTAATATTGCCCACGAAGTATAATGTTTCCGTTGTGATTTTGATTTTCTTCGTGCAAATTTTCTGTTGCTACATCTGCTGGTAAATATAACTTAAAATAAATCTGTTGTGAAGTGACCTACCTACCTTTTTGTAATTTTTGTAAAATAGTTAAGTAAGTTATCTTTAACAGGGGTCTCATCACTTTGTGTGCATATTACAAAGTGCAAATTTCAATATAAAATACACGCTAAAAAATTAATTTTCAATAATAAAATTTGTTATTGCTCTAAAGCAGGGGTTCTCAATCTGGAAGCTATGGTACCCTGTGGTTCCACGATGGTATCCCAAGGAGCCCTCAAAATTATGGTTAGATATTTAACTAAGGCTAAAAGTATTAAACCCTAAAAATTTCCATTTAGTTAATATATTTGCTGTCTTTCTAGTTAATTTACACCACAAAACCATATTCAGATCTTATCTAAATTACTTTTGGATATAAGGTCGTTTCTTAAGGCTTTATTACACTGTTATATATCTTTTGTAAACTAAATATAAAATATGTGTTATTACATTACATCCCATTTTCTTCAAAGTTTGTACAGTGTATGATGAAACACAATCTTGTCAAGAATGTTTACGAACGCCCATGAAACTTTTTAAATTTGGGTCACCCAAGCGGCTTTAGTAATTAAAAGAAAAAATAAACAATTAATAGTTTACATGTGGACTCGGAGTTTGTGTCTTAATATTGGACAATTTATATTTTAAACCAGTTTGCATATAGTAACACTACGGATTATTTCCCAGATATAATATTGCTGTGGTAGGTGACCTGGTGGTCTAGGGGTAAGGTGTCAGACTTCTGTGCTGGCGGCCGGGGTTCAATCCTCGGTCCCGGCAAAGATTTATCTGCTTACCAAACCCTTCCTTCACCTCTGACAAGACATCTTGTGAATGTGAGGAATGCCAGGTCTCCACCGTGGTTCGGATTCCACGTTAAACTGTAGGTCCTTCATTTCATCTCACAATCACCCTACCATTGCACATTAGCGTAAGTGCGTATAGCCCGAACGGGTAGTAAGACGCGGTGCTAATAATAATAATAATAATATTGCTGTGATGATATTTAGGTTGTCTATAGCTTCATGGTCGAGCGCCCATCATCACTGTACGGAATGGATAACGTTTAACCAGCTGTTAATTGCTCCGTGGTCGAGCACTAATTAAATTGGTATATTTAATAAATTAATGTAAGAAAGAGAACTATTGATGGCTGTTTATTCACACACGGTTTATTCAAATTACATCTGTTAATTACTTATACATACTCCAATTAAATGCTTTATATCAATGCACACTTGTGATATTAACGTACATTATTGTATTCTGTGTTAAACTGTGACTGCGAGAGCCAGTGAGTCCCTGACTGTGTTGCTTGGAAGAGCGACTTGTGTGTGTGTGTGTGTGTGTGTGTGTGTGTGTGGTACTTGTGTGTGTGTGTGTGTGTGTGTGTGGCTGCCTTAAACAAACGCACAAACGGCTTATATATATGACATACCCCTTGCCTCTAGTTCCCTTCGTCAACAGTGTAAAAACTAACTAATAGAAAGAGTCCTGGCGACAGGTGTTGTGAAGGCTAGCTTCTTATTGGTATAGGGAATTGGCGTCTTTTGTCAAATACTGCGGAGTTGTTCCTTTAACAGGAAAAATGGTATAAAAATATATATTTTAATGGTGTAATCCTTTTCCCATTATTTCTGAAAAGCACGTGTTTCTTCATGGATGAATCATAAAAGAATATTCTACATATGTTACTTTAAAGATAAATTACCTTCATTCATGACTTTTTATATATTTTAGAGTGATCCAAAACAGTATCATTACAATATAAAGGTCAAACTTTCAGATTTTGCATTTTGTTTGTATAAAACCCTAAATGATGTTCTAGAGGATAAATCTTTTTATAAAATACATGTAAATATCTTATTTTATAAGATATCTTTGATGACTCGTCAAACCTACATAATATTTATTTTTGTCGAGAAATCTTTATAACATAAATATAACATTTAAACCGCCCCTACCAGAGTGCCGTGAAACACAACTATTGACTCGAAGGGTACATCCCTAGCTAAACCCTTGACGAACACCGCTCTAAAACAATATTTCTAAACAGATATATTTAGACAACTAGTCCTGGGGCTAGTTAATTATAAGACCAGCTAATATCGTTTGAACTTCTAATGATGTGTTACATCTCGTTTATTGTTCGATATAGTTGTGGGCTTAAACATTTGCCATTTATACACATTACATTCCGTTTTATAGTCGTATTTTGATGATTATTGAGAACATTGGCCCACAGTCGGGTTTTGAAACTTTATATAAGTATTTTGACCATAAAGATAGAAAAGATCCATATTTAGAATGAATAAAATCATCTAAAGGCAATATTGTCAGTGTCTAGTATCATTTAGGTGATACCAATGTTACAACAGACGCTTGCTTCTTCTTTGTGTTGTAAGCCTGAGTCAACAGAAAAATGCAAAACAATCCGCAATAGTGTAACAAAGATGTCATTAATATCAGCTCAATTTGTATATAGTTACATGTCAGTGTTGTGGAACAATACGAATAAAGACACACTTGTAAACTATAAGAAGGACTGAAACTAGTTCAGTAGGAGCTGGGGGCCTCAGTTCAATGTAGAGTTAGACCACTGATGTAAGCATACAGAAGGACTGAAACTAGTTCAGTAGCAGCTGGGCCTCATTCAATGTAGAGTTAGACCCCCGATGTAAGCATACAGAAGGACTGAAACTAGTTCAGTAGGAGCTGGGGGCCTCAGTTCAATGTAGAGTTAGACCACGGATGTAAGCATACAGAAGGACTGACTTGGGCTAGTGACTCTTTTAGATATAGACAATTGTTATAAATGATTACATCACATTTTGTACTATAGCCTACAGTGAGATTCAGTGAAACTACAGGACTACTATTTCAACTCTGCTTTCGACCATCCTGACAACTTTCCCACGGAGGAGGCATAGTGACAATATTATACAAATTTTAAACAATGGAAACACTTTAAAACGTTAGTGTACTTGGAAAGAATAATTTCCTATACGACACACACTTTTATACTTTTAACATTTCTTAAATATGTTTTGATACTTTTAATGAAAGAAACCCTTTTGGTTGACATCATTTTAAAAGTTTCACAGTCCATTGGTAAATAATTTCGATATCATTATGGACTTCAATTTGAAGTTGTTATAGCAAACATTTGTTGATTCACAATGCCTATGTGTATCATATACACATTGAAATAAATGTGTTTAATTTAATCGCACATCATTTGTCAAAGATGTCCTCAGATCTTTTATTATATATTTGATGAAACAAAAATGTTTCCTTGAAAAATTAAATATGAAAATTTAGTATCGGCTTGAACTATGTAACATATACAGGTAAAACTACCCGGTTTTTATTCAATGTAATTTCATTTTGTAAGATTATTGTAATAACTAATCATGTAATAGGGAGTTGTATATGATTTTATTTTTACCCACAGAATATCTGGTTACAAAATAACTATATATTTTTCAAACAACTTTGGTAATCTTCCAGATGAATCCTCGTGACTAGGTTCAAAGTGCGAATTACTATTTAATGTTTGAATCAATCCTGTAATAAACAGTTTCCCGGGATTATCTCAACACCATGCAAGAACAGGTCGGAATCAGATGAAAGATGTTTATCTTATCAGTTATTCCTGAACCACGCAGCGAGCAACCCTTGAAGCAGTGTTGACATTTGAAAGTTGTCTTCATACAGCGTCTCTTCCAACTTAACATATCTTTGACGCCCCCTGGCTGTGCACTCCTTAAGTTTTCATGGATCCCCTGGAACATGAAGCGTCTAATTCACCAAACAACTACAAAGACATATATGTTTACATTTTAATTTCATAGCTCTGTTTTTTACCACTGATATGAGAAAAGGTTGGTTATATTTTGCTATACTTGCCTGAAAGTTGTAGATAATATATTTTAATATACATTTCTAGAATCTAGTCTAGAGATTCCTCAAGTATTAAGTAGCTAAACAACTAGTATATCACTCAGAAAATAAGCACCATGGAACCGTTAGCATATAATATTGATTATTGTTCTAGTTAATGTGTATTTAAGTATGGATTCTAGTCCAAATACTGAGTTATTGAAAATTATCTTTAATGATATATCTTATAATATGTAAAGCTAGTTTATGCTAAGTTAGAGAAGGTAAGATTGGGATAGGCTAATTCAAATGAACTCAGCAAGGTTAATTTAGCTTGGGTTAACCCAGCTAAGTTATTCAAAGTTAAGTTAAGTTTGCTTAAGTGCACTTAAAATAGTTTAAGTAAGTTCTGTTAAATTAGTTAATTTAGCAATAAGTGGATTTAAGTTAATTTAACTCGAATTTAATTATGTTATTGAAGAATCGGTTTGTATTTTATTTGATCTAATTTAGCTCAGGATAAATAAGGTTAATTTTTGGTTTTAAAACTAACTAAGATTAATTAAGATAAGTTTATATATATAATAAAAAAAAAAGCAGACAATCACACGTTGATGGCCAAATATAAAAAAATAGCTACAAGAAATGATGGACAGGCTGGCAGAGATAGGGAGAAGATACGGCATGGAGATTAACATCGAGAAGTTAAAAGTGACGATGAATTCAAAAATTGAAAGCCTCTGAATGTCAAAATTGGAAACCAGATGTTGAAAAAATAGATCAGTTCAAGTAAGTACATGAGGAGTTTGCTTACAAAGCGTACCTACCGTACTAAGGAAATTAGGTGAGGATCACCATGGCCAAGAATGCTTTGAACAAGAAGAGGTTATTGCAGACTAGCAAGTTGAGTTTGGAACTGAGGAAGAAACTAGTGAAATGCTACAAATGGAGCATACGCTGAATGGAGCAGAAACTTGGAATTTTAGGAAGATGGAAAAGAAATAGTTGGAGATGTTTGAAATGTGATGCTGGAAAATTTCAAGAAGACCAGGTGGACAGATAGGGTTACAAATGAAGAAGTACTAAAAAGAGTGGGTGAGAAGATAAACATTTAGTATGTGATTCACCGGTACAAATAAAACAGGATCGGACTCATCCTTAGCAGGAACCGTATTCTGCACGTCATAGAAGGAAATTTTTAGATAAAGAGGAGCTTAGGAAGCAGGAGGATTCAAATATTGGTTGACTTTAAGCGAAGAGGAAAATTTTGGCATCTGAAAGAGGAGATGGAGGACAGGGCGTATTGGCAGTTCCAATTTCACTGCCAAAAGAAATGGATCTGTTCTAAGATAGAACACTTAATATTAATAATAATAGCCAACCTAAACACAAATTAATAGCTTGTTTATTTAAAAAATATATTAAAACCTCTTTATTTTTCCTTAACGCCCTTACCTCAAATTCATCCCTCTCCCCAAATAAAAGCACCAATATATAGTTTTAATTGATGGATATTTTAAAACATCAAGCTTTCAAAAGAATAGATTTTTGGTCATAGGAGGTTGAATTTAAAGTCTTGGCCGTGGCGTTAAGTGACTTTCGAATGTGATTTATAATCTTAGTTTTCCAATTTCTTTCCCATGATAATTCGTGGGCATATATTATAAACTACTCTTCCAATCCCAGTTACAGAGTAAGTTATTAATTGCTCAACCGTTGAACATATTTAAAATAATTGAATCAATTTTATGTTTTAAATCGTGGTCACCGCATCTGACTATCCACAAGAGTTGGAAGAGAACATCATCATCACACTTTTGTCTGACTGAGGAATAAAAGTGTTCTCCACCAATACCATGTAGACATCACCATTAAAACACAGGGCCTAACACCGTTGCAGCACAGGCCACCTATTACTGTCACAACCGGCTCATTAAATTGCTTTAAATTAATAAATGGAGTTTCTCTTGTGATCAGTAAGCAAAATTGTGATGATTTACAGCTTTAGACAACTTAAAGAAAACTTCGTCTGGCACAGAATTTTCATCAAGGTTCGGTGCTTTCCCTTTTCACTGAGAAACATTTCACAAAATTGATTCTGGTGGTCAGAATCATCCTCCATTAAACCATGGGTGAGTATAGGATAATACACATTCATACTAATACGACATATCAACACCTGCATGGACCGTCTAATATTACAAGTTCATGCGATGCTCTTCGCTGAGATTTCTTCGGCTTTTTATGAAAGCTCCAGGGACCAACCATTACTATCCTCGGCCATTACAGTGACTGTTCACATTGTGCACAGAACCTGTTACGTCAAACTTTTCAATGATCTTGTAAATCATTAGTATTTTGGATGGATTTGTGCCAAATATTTCCTCCCACTTTCTCCCAATAGTATCAGCTTTCTCACACTTCCACTTTCTCTGAATAGTATCATCTTTCTCACACTTCCAGTTTTTCTTCAGTATCCACTTCCGCTGCTCATAGGTCAAGTTTTTAGCCATCTTTGACTGACCTGATATAACTATATACATATATATTAATTTCACTGACCTGAAAACACAAAATTGGATTAGGATTAGTAATTGGATTAGGAACATGACACCTCAAATAAGTTGTTACCTGCTACAAGAATATATAATATCATTCAACTATTCACCTACCCATAAGTCATTTAATTTGTATGGGTGGGGAATGTCCAGGTATTGAATGTGCACCCATGCATTTTATTATTGAAAATGTTGATAAAATGGACCTGTTGGTTTCATAATTGAACTAAGCTTTCAATACCCTTGCATGGCAATCATAAAGATTTGCCTTTACTACCACCCTATAAAACCCCATCAGGGTAAAAATGTCCTAAATTGATGACAAATTTGGAAGATAAAGAAAAATACATTCTTACTGTAGATTTACACGTTCGCTGTAAAACGAGATCAGTGCTTATATTTGATCACGTGACAGTTCTATTCTAATCACAAGAATTCCATGTAGCCAGCGTAGCCCGCACTGCTCGAGTAAAGATAATTTCAACTTTTCCACTGCTTCTACATAAAAACCACCAAAATGATCCGATCAGCGCATGCACAAAATTTCAAACATGGGTTATTTATAAACACAGCACAGTCTCAAGATGGCTCATTTCAAAGGTGATGATTTAAAATGACAGTTTATCGATGACAATATCAAACACAATCAGTAAGTAAAACATCTCATTTTATTTTAAATACAGTAACTTGCACTGATTGTAATATTTACCTTTTTATGTTTGACGCTTCAATGCGTCATGGATACACAGAGATTCCCAAATTTCCACGAGCGTGTGGACAGCTGCATCACTAGGAGATGCAGACTCATTAAGAGATGAAGACTCACTGTTCTGCTTTCAAATTTCAGCGTACGTGTGAATTCACCTTAAGTATATTGCTAATATGAAACAAGCTATCAAAGTTTAAAGTTAATAAAATATTTCTGGTTTTAAAATATAAACAGTCTCCTTGGTTGCGATCACATATTTAACTGAACACTGAAAAGAGAAAACAAGCCACACAAATATCCAGAAAGACTTTTACAAACTCATAAACAATGGTGTTTTTGGTAAGACCATGGATATATTAATAAAATAAAAATTACTAACATGGAACTAGTTTTAAATTAAAGGCAATTAAGAAGATTATTGCTCAATCTAATTTAAAAGACCACACACAATTTTTTCAGAAAATCTAGTCACCATATCTATATTTAAGATACAATATATACATCTTTAAGATTTCATCTCCACTTTGCTATCCTATCTCTCTCTACATTAGATTAAGAAATACTATATTCCTAAATTTTTGAACATTCCTGGAATCGAATGATCTAACCTTTAATTCAGTAGGCAAACTTTCTATGCTTCATCTATGCTAGGAGTAGAACCCGGACCTTAAGATGGGGGAAAATAAAAAATGTAAACCATTTTCGTTTTACAAAAATATAAATATAATTAACATTTTATTTCAATTTCACGAATTTAGAAATTTATCTTGTCATAAGTCTTGTGCCAATTGTGTGGGAAATCAGATAATTTTTGGTAGCTGTAGTAATAGTAAATAAAAAGCCTGCAAAGTTTTAAATGGATATATTTTACACTAATTTTTAAAACAATTAAAATATATCATTCCTCTTGAAATATTTTATGTATAACATTTAAAAAGTCTTGTTAAATTTATTTTTATTTTTTATTTTACATGGGTATATTATGTTTAAGAAATTATAAGAATAATTTAAATTTATTCATAAAAAAACAGCGGTTCATTAAAACCCATTTATGTGTGGTGGCGTTTTGAATTTGTAGATTGGGAAATATGATTTTCCCTGTGAATGGCCTGGAAGAGCACATAGCTATTAGACAGTTGTGACATGGAAAACTGAAGAGGCCAATTCATTACATTCACATAAAAATTAACAATATTGGCTACATATACAACAACGTTTAGTCAATTTTACATTCATATGGAAACAAATATACTTCCCGGTTTGTATAACTATAAGTTGTAATTGTTATAATGGACAAGACAGTTTTAAATATTTGAGAATATATTTTATGTGCAACAACAATGTATATTAAACAATAATATAATTTCGGGTGAAAAAACAACTACCCACAGTGGTGATCAATTGGTCTGAGGTTACTCTCATTACACTTTGTCACCGTTAGTAATAAGGTCGGGGCTTGAATCCTTGTCGAATTCTCTGACATGAGTCTAACGGCTTGTCAGTATCACTGGTTATAGCTGTGTTAAGGGTCCCGGGTCTCATTCCTGGCATAGTTGGAGATTATTGCTAAATAGTTCGATGGGGGACGTAATTTTGATATTTTCTCAGTGTTAGGCTGAATTGTGAGTCATGTTTTGATGTAATTAGATTATTCAAAAAATACGCCCAATAATAAATAATTTTGGAGTTGAGCTTATCAATTTTATTTGTTCACGTTTTCGACAAATACGAATGCACTTGTTCTTAGAAACTTTTTCCATCCTGAAGACACATTTTTTATTTTAATTAGTACTTAGACATTTCTGATAGCCAAAACACAAGTGCCAGTAGCACTACGTGTAAGTATAGATACATATCTGATAAGCTTACCACCAATAAATACCTCTACTGAAAATTGTAGGAAATGTAAGTTAATGTCCTTTTGAAAAGACAAATGTTTGGAACGTGCCTTAGAAGTCTGTTTGCCAGTATAATATATAATAGTGTTGTGTTTAGACCATTATTTTGGTGAAAACCTAATTGGTTTTTAGTTATTTAATCATAGTTTTTTTATCAAACGGATGACCAAGGCGATGAACAACTTACTATTTTATAATCACTCTAATAAGTTAATGATAATTTAGGTAATTTAGGTAATTGTTTAAGAAAGTGCACACACATTCACGTCTATAGAAGAGGTGAAAACATTTGGTTTTAACTGATTTGTGAAAAATATATTTAGTTTAGTATATTTCCCAACCTACTAATGTAAAACTATTGTGTGCAGTGTCTATTAAATTCTGGTTCATATAATAATATAATAATATAATAATAATAATAATAATAATAAAATATAATTAGATAATAACAAATGCATATACAACTCAAATGTATTGCAATAGAGTGTATGGACTTTGAAGGGTTGGTCAAGTTGTGGGGGGAGATTAAGTGTGGTATTGGAGGGGAGTGGGTTTAGTTGGAGGGGGTATTTAGAATAGAAGAGGTAGGGGTATGGCCACCATTTTCCTCAAAGAAATAAGCCAGAACCATATTTTCTTCCCTACTTTTACACTGATGATGGAAGGATAAAAAAAATGTTATATTATTATTATTTTATATTATTATTATTATATATTATTATATTATTATTATTTATTATTAGCACCGCGTCTTACTACCCGTTCGGGTTACACACTTACGCTAATGTGTAATGGTAGGATGATTGCGAGATGAAATGGAGGACCTACAGTTTAACGTGGAATCCGAACCACGGTGGAGGCCTGGTATTCCACACAATCACAAGTTGTGATTAATACACGTCTTGTCAGAGTGAAGGAAGGGTTTGATAATCAATAAATCTGCACCGGACCAGGATTGAACCCCGGACCCCAGCACAAGTCCGACACCTTACCCCTAGACCACCAGGTCACCTACAAAAAAAAAGTTAAATTTAAAGGAGGTAGACTGATAAGATATTTATTAAACAAACTACGTACTCCCAATTTGGTTTGAAGTACTGACCTTCCCCTCATAAGAAAACAATATCAGATATGCAGATAATAGTAATATGTAGTTGAATATTCTAAATACGAGCAGTCCAATTTTAATAGGAAGAGCTTTTTTTTTATCAAATGCAAACTTTTTTTGGTCCACATTGATAACATCTTACCAAATCGTGGACTTTGTAGATTACATGACTTGTCATATAAATACGTGAGAGTAGATTTAGTAGCTTTAATAGATGCACTCTGACTGAAGATGAGATTTCTAACCTCACATTGTAGACTATCTCCTCTGCCTCCTTTATTCCTGACTTGCTCTGACATCTTCTCATATCTCTCCCCCCTATATTTGTAGCTCCTTGCATCCCTCCATTGTATAAACTAATGGACTAAACATGTATGCCGTAGGCTTGGGCTTGGGATCCCTCGCCGAGGTATTAACGTTATTAATTGAGGCCACTTAAGTTAATTACGTTCCTTCATACGTTTATTGATAATTTCGCCTTGGGATGTTATGATTTACTTTACATGCCATCAAAAGGAGTTAGGATATAGGTGTTTAAGATTCTGAGCGAGTTTCTGTTTCCGAGACTTACCCAAATTGTTGATGTTCCTTAGATGCGATTCATTAGGTTAAGTACTATACAAGTGCCCCTTAAGGTAGAATATACTACTTAGTTGAGGTTGAAGTGTGGGCGTTACAGTTTTATATCAACTAGAATGTAACAGCTGAGTGATATGCTTATCTGTGGACACAGTGTTTTTTTTTAGTAAAACGCACATTTTGTAAAAATTAATTCAACTTTGAGTGATTCGCGATATTTCTCTCGATTAACTTGTCAGCACCCACATCGGTGGTCATCTGTTCTAACTCGTCCCTCTCGCGCTGAACTGGATTGTCCAGCCATGGGGAGATTTGTGTTCAAATCCTGGTCAAGGGTATCGACGGTGTTTTTTTTTTCTAAATGGTTTCGCATTCTCCCTCCATGAAAATCAGGATACATTTCCTACACAAATTATGCATTCCTCATCCTATTCTTTTGTGTTTTTCTTTTTTTTTTATCGTGTGCCACCAGAGTTTTTCGGCTATACATCCTGGTATTCTACTCCATAAACTCTATATACTCCATCAAAAAATCCTACTTAGAAATGTCAAATTTTAAGACAATCATGGTTATCTGAAACGGTCCTTTTATCGGCCTTCAAAATTTTAATTTTCCTCCGCCCGTTAAAGTGTTTTTTGGTCACCCTCTTCACCCTTTCCACACTAGAAAGTAGTTGTTTACTAATAGTTTCTGTAATTTCAAAACCTTATATATATATATATATATTGCATAAGTGAATTTTGAAAACCATCATTAATTCACGTTTTTAAATGTCAAATTATTAATTTTAAGAATTATATGGTTATTTGGAGTTGTACTTCTACCTGCCAGCCAAATTTAAATTTTCTATGACACTTAGTAGTCAATTTTTAGTGTGCACCCACCCCTTTATCTTCTTGCCAAATTTCAGTTTTACACCTTATCTGAGAAGTGTTGTCTTTCAGCTTTAGATATGCCTATGGAGGGGTGTTCAACTTATCCCTCCATTTAGCATTTTAATTAAGTTCGTTCAAGTCCCTAACAGCCAACTGAATGTACAAACATATAATTACTGAAGTATCTTTCATACCGGTGGTTACTCGGGCAAAGGCGTCACTCTAAATGTCTGGTCCGTCTGTGATGAGGAGGCTAGGGTCTGAGTTCCTTCACATATTGTAACCTAGTATAGAACCCTTACCAGAGAGCTAAGAGATAGCTTAGTGATATGTGGAGATACACATCTATACGACTGGGTGCACCAGGGGCTGCTGTTAAATGGCGTCTTCTTGAAGAATGCGCGCGCGCTCTACAAGCTATTAAATCAAGTTGAGGGCCATTCTTGCGTCTTGTGGTATTTTGTTCACGGGCTGCACGGGCAATACATCACTGTTTTAGTCAACGAGAGTGTTAAACATACAACCTCCTTGGCTCCAGTTGTCACAAACACAGACATATGGTTAGGGATTTGGAGCAAATAGAGATAATTCGTTCACATCGATAATTTAAATGATATGAGTACCTACATCACAGAATTGAATCGGTACCTATCAAAAGGTTTAAATATTTAATAATTATATTCTGTATGTATGTCTTAGGAATGTTATCATTTTAAGCCCACACTCTGATAACCTGATTCAAAGTTCTTGAGACTACGTTTAGAGATGTGTCAGCTTCACAACTAGACCTTACTACATTATTATGATATTCAGTTATATAATATAGCCTAAGGTATGTTAATAATCATATCACCATTGCGGGAACACGTGCCTCTACCGAAAAAGACAGCTACATATCCGCCACTGAGCTCTGTCAATAGAGGACCAGCATTTTCCAACCGACAAACCCTCATGACACACGCAAAAAAAACTAACTAACAGGTATATTTTAAATGTAAGGTGAAGTCGAAGCGAGGCTTGAAACACGGAAAAATAATTCGAATCCGGAAGGTTTTTTTCATCGCGTCTCACTACCATTTCGAGATATACACCTATGTACCAATTATTCTAATGTATTAGGGATTAAAAAGGTTGAATTTATTGTGGGTGTCCAAGTCAAAACAAAGAAGATTTGACCCGGGATTTCAACCTTTCGCTGCTTCGCACACCTTTATTATGAATCGGGTCAGACAGGGCACGTTAAATACCCTAAATAAAAACTAATAACCTAATTTCTCAAAACCTTTTCTAAGAGACACATAAAGTATAGTTTCGTTCTGTTGCATACAATGTTTGAGCCAATCAATTTAGTGGAGTAGATTTTAATTCTGACAGTTTTATTATTATTATTATTATTATTATTATTATTATTATTATTTACTAAGCCATATTGTTATTAAAATTTGAGGAAGAGGATATTTAGTATAGAAAATTAATGGAAATTCCTGTGTGTGTACTAACTTCATAAACACTTTATTTAAAATAAAACACGTTTAACACGATAGTTATTAAGGTCTTCATCTAAGGCTAGGGATGAGATAGGCTATGTTTGAAGAGTGAACCCTTTTTAGTTTTGATGTAAAAACAAGGTCAAAATCATTTATGTAACCCCCCTCGTCTCCCCTGTGGTGCACCCAGTTTATATAGGAAGAGTGACATTCTCTTGTGAGACTGATGTCTTGGACCGTGGGGTCACTTCTATGAGGTAGCAATAAAATCAATCATTTCTTCATTATGGTAGTTTTCATTGATCAACTATTCGCACTTGAACATGAACTACTAGATATATTTATATTATGTATAGTACGAAACCTCAGCTTAATTGGCATCATAGCTGCCTCGAGTTAGGGATCATGGGTTCGAGTCTCAGTGTATTCGAAAAATGTGAAATGTGAGTTTCCTTTTCACAGTGCTGAAATAACGTCTAGAGGATGGGTGTTATGTATGTTCTAGATTTAAATAACGGCTGGAGGATGGGTGTTGTGTATGTTCTAGATTTAAATAACGTCTAGAGGATGGGTGTTGTGTATGTTCTAGATATAAATAACGGCTGGAGGATGGGTGTTGTGAATGTTCTAGATTTAAATAACGGTTGGAGGATGGGTGTTGTGTATGTTCTAGATTTAAATAACGGCTGGAGGATGGGTGTTGTGTATGTTCTAGATATAAATAACGGCTGGAGGATGGGTGTTGTGTATGTTCTAGATTTAAATAACGTCTAGAGGATGGGTGTTGTGTATGTTCTAGATATAAATAATGGCTGGAGGATGGGTGTTGTGTATGTTCTAGATTTAAGTAACGGCTGGAGGATGGGTGTTGTGTATGTTCTAGATTTAAATAACGGCTGGAGGATGGGTGTTGTGTATGTTCTAGATATAAATAATGGCTGGAGGATGTGTGTTGTGTATGTTCTAGATTTAAATAACGGCTGGAGGATGGGTGTTGTGTATGTTCTAGATATAAATAATGGCTGGAGGATGGGTGTTGTGTATGTTCTAGATTTAAATAACGTCTGGAGGATGGGTGTTGTGTATGTTCTAGATTTAAATAACGGCTGGAGGATGGGTGTTGTGTATGTTTTAGATTTAAATAACGGCTGGAGGATGGGTGTTGTGTATGTTCTAGATTTAAATAACGTCTAGAGGATGGGTGTTGTGTATGTTCTAGATTTAAATAACGGCTGGAGGATGGGTGTTGTGTATGTTCTAGATTTAAATAACGGCTGGAGGATGGGTGTTGTGAATGTTCTAGATATAAATAACGGCTGGAGGATGGGTGTTGTGTATGTTCTAGATATAAATAACGGCTGGAGGATGGGTGTTGTGTATGTTCTAGATATAAATAACGGCTGGAGGATGGGTGTTGTGTATGTTCTAGATTTAAATAACGTCTAGAGGATGGGTGTTGTGTATGTTCTAGATTTAAATAATGGCTGGAGGATGGGTGTTGTGTATGTTCTAGATTTAAATAACGGCTGGAGGATGGGTGTTGTGTATGTTCTAGATTTAAATAACGGTTGGAGGATGGGTGTTGTGTATGTTCTAGATTTAAATAACGTCTAGAGGATGGGTGTTGTGTATGTTCTAGATTTAAATAACGGCTGGAGGATGGGTGTTGTGTATGTTCTAGATTTAAATAACGGCTGGAGGATGGGTGTTGTGTATGTTCTAGATTTAAATAACGTCTAGAGGATGGGTGTTGTGTATGTTCTAGATTTAAATAACGGCTGGAGGATGGGTGTTGTGTATGTTCTAGATTTAAATAACGGCTGGAGGATGGGTGTTGTGTATGTTCTAGATTTAAATAACGTCTAGAGGATGGGTGTTGTGTATGTTCTAGATTTAAATAATGGCTGGAGGATGGGTGTTGTATATGTTCTAGATTTAAATAACGGCTGGAGGATGGGTGTTGTGTATGTTCTAGATTTAAATAACGTCTAGAGGATGGGTGTTGTGTATGTTCTAGATTTAAATAACGGCTGGAGGATGGGTGTTGTGTATGTTCTAGATTTAAATAACGGCTGGAGGATGGGTGTTGTGTATGTTCTAGATTTAAATAACGGCTGGAGGATGGGTGTTATGTATGTTCTAGATATAAATAACGGCTGGAGGATGGGTGTTATGTATGTTCTAGATATAAATAATGGCTGGAGGATGGGTGTTGTGTATGTTCTAGATATAAATAACGGCTGGAGGATGGGTGTTGTGAATGTTCTAGACTTAAATTAGTTTATGGGTCGTGTGTTAATATAACTAGTCGTTTAAATAATTGCACGTTAAACCCTTGAATTTTTTTTAAATCTATTGACATATATCTGACTTTGTCAATATTAAAAAAGTGTTACAAGATGGTTGTTTATATTTTTATATATTTCTTGTGTAATGTCATCAAAAATAAAAACAAAAGAATTATTCTAAACACTAAAAGTTTGCTTAAATAATTTCCTAGTAACAAAAACTTTTTTTTCTTATATAATTCAACTAAAAATTTTAGATATAAATAGAATGCACACAATATTTTGAAGCAGTCCTAATATGTCATTGTTTATTAAGTATGTGCTCATAAATATTCGTTATCTACGGTATTATATTAATGTAAGTTTTGATAAATAAAGACAAGATTACACGTAGATATAGATTTTTTACCCAGACATCTTCCTCACATAAATAGTTTATACGTCTGCCGATTATTCATGTTTGTGACACAAGCTACAACCCGAATGAGATCTTTCTTTTCACTATCGCCCCCCCCCCCTCTACCCGTACCCCTTCTGATAGCCACCCCCCACCTCCCCTTTCCTTTAACAGAATCTTTTTACGGAAGGAAAGGGAAAACTCAAGTATAGAACCATCGAGCCATAAAAACCTTGTGAAATACGACGACACTTGGATTTCTTTTTAGACCCATAATAACGGAGGAACGGGGTCTGAGCTGCTCTCGAGAATTACCAAAACACCTGTCAAATGCTTCTTCTTTTTCAACTTGTCATTTATGTATTATATATTTTCTTTACTCTATTTTTATTTCTTGCACACATGATCAAAAGGGAAGGTAGACTGTGTTTTTTTTATGTAAGGTATTATCTTTCTTTTCTTGTCATACTTGTATTTCTTTATGTTGTTTTGACGTGATGCTAAGTGTACTTTCAAAGAGGTTTTAAGCCTGAATAATGAGATTATGTTTTAGTTTCACATATTTTCCATAACATATTCTGAAACTATATTTCATCTGACCTCTGTACGCTACCAACATAATAGGTAGAGTACAGCTTGCTGACACAAACATACCAAAATAAGTCTAAAAGAACACTTTAAAAGCAAACCTAATTTTTTAAAAAATTACTTGTTGCATTTTTTGTTTTGAGCGTAACTCTTTTCGGTTTCGTTCTGTCTTTAGAAGTGATTCTAATCTTTCTGTCGTTAAAAATTGATGTGACTCACAGGAACAAATAGAATGACAACAATTTAAATGAACTTGCCCTCTTAGACTAGCAACTACACTCAATTTGAATTAGTCTTAATTAGTCACTTACCTCTTAGCAATTTGTGTTTTGTAGATTTGATTTTATACTCCATTTAATCGTTTGCCAATATTTTTTTTTGGCAAAACCAATAAAATGTTTAAACTTGAACCAAAATAATCATATCTGTACTAGAGTTAGATGTCTCTTTTCATTTATATTTTCGCTAGGGGTGTGCTAGGGGTGTGCGAATAGACATTATCCACTCTGAGTCGAGTTTGAATAAGAACAAGGGTTGTTATTTAGTTCGAGTACTAGTATAAAACAATATTTGTAAATAACTATTCCAAATTTAATTTCTGTAAGAGATTTGCATAAACCATAAATAAGTAAAATAAATCTTTGTTTTATAACTACATTTCTCCTTATGAAAAAAAATTATAATCACACAAATTCGAATTTTTAATAAATTAAATATAATTGTAAAATTTGTATTTTAACAAGGCAAAAGAAAATGTTAAGGGATTCTATTTGCTATGAAATTATATAATTATCTTAAAATGAATAAAACTGATCAATCTTTGAACTTTATAAAAACAGATTGAAAATTCCTATTGGGCAAATTTTTCGAGTTTTGTAAAAATATTCAAGTCGAGCTCAAGCAGCTACTAAATCTCGACTCGAACTCAAATCTTTGAGTACCCGCACACACTAACACACTTTAATACTTTCATTAAAATCCTTTATTATTATTATTATTTATATTATTATTGGAAAATTGGAATAGAGTTTAAAAAAGCAACATTTTTATTGCAATTTGTATTCCAATCACTACTAATACATTTTATTTTGGTGCATCACATCTTATTATCCATCCAGACAGTCTCCATACTAGGAAGGTAGAATGTAAACCAAATGTACACACATTCACATAAAAGAAAGCTTGGAAACTCATTTAGTAAATAACAGTCTCAATAAACCTGACCGAGATCCAAACCCCAACCTCCAGTCACTTGCGAGATTGACGCCTCTCCTGTTATTTTAGTATCATATTATAGTGTTGGTGCTAACCGAGCGAATTGTATCCTGGGATCGATTCCAAGTGTGGTCTAAAAATTATTTCTCGGGAATATTAGTGTTCCCCTTCCCTATAAAAGGTGATACATTGAGGTGCATGATATGTGTTCTAGAATTAAGCTATTTTTTAGTAATGTTTCGATAAAATAATTTTGTTTGGAAAGTGAAACCAGCTTCAATAGTTGAATAGTCCAAGGACTCACTCAAACAATAGACTAGACTGCTGATGGTGGGGAGATCGAGGTTCGAATCTCGGTCGGGTGTACTGAGGGTGGTCTTAATAAATGGTTTCCCAGAGATCCTTCACGAAAATGCGGATATATTACCTCTAAAATGCTTCCTTCCTCATCCTTATCTTATAAGAGTAGTTATAATACATGTGTACAACCTGAACAGGTAGTAAGACGTGATAAAAAGGACTATATAGCTGTATATTATTAATCTTGAGGCGCTGCTCGTACGTCTGGCGGACTAAGGACGTCTTGAGGGTTGTAAACCTTGTCGAAGAATGATCAGCGGGAAGAGCCCACACCAAGTGCTCGTATATGACGTGTTAGAACTATATGGGGACTAGGATAAAGTATGTACATGTGTGGAATAACTTTCTTTGTTTTCCTCCTCCCTTCTCATCTCACCCCTCTCCCCGTTAACTAATATTTTATTGGTGGAGCCACCTTTCCTTTATTTATTTCTACATTCAAAGTTTCAAAAATAGTATTTAGGGGATTATTTATGTGTGCTACCCTCTACGGAACACACTAAATCAAGTTGTCTTCACCGATGACACATTTATATTAAGCGAGGCCCGCTTTATTCTAAGATTTCTTATATACGCTTCTTTATCTAATAGCTATATTATTTACCTGCATCGGTTAGTGGCCGGAATAAGCTACAATCTCGCTTAGTCTGGAAACGGGAGGCTGGGCTTCGAGTTATGTTCGCTTATTTTCTCTATATTGTTTCCCTTTCTACTTCCCCAAAAATGCTGGTAAATTTCCTCCAAATCCTACCTTCCTCAAATCTACCGCACTAGCGTTATTAATGTGTATGGAAACAAGGTCGAAAAGGTTTCTAGACGTGGTAAGATTTGTTTAAAAAATGCAATGGCTAAAAATGATGCCACAATATTGAAGGGCTTAATGAAACTACATTTTTTAAATAATGTATATTTAAATGCTGTCTTATGATTTTTGTGTAATCTGTTGTGGTTTTATTTTTTGTGCCAAATATAACAAAACAACTATCTTTGATCTACATTAATTTGCATTTATATATAGGGCTATTTTAAAAATAACTCTCAAGCGAGAAGAAAGTATAAAAGTAGTTGAGCGACCTTCTAACAGATGGCGCGAAGATCAAGTTACCAAGATCACTCCAAGCACGTGGTGGATGGATGCACTGTCAGTAGACAACTTGAGGATCAGAGGAAGAACTGTCTAAGTAGATAAAATTGGCTTGTTATGTCATTTCCCACGGGATCTTATTAGTACCCGTTTGGAATGAATAATTTTAATTGCGCTAGTAATGTAAGGAGAAGGGTAGAATTTATTAGAAGGGTACCCTTATTCACGGGAATAGAAAGTGGGACACCATTTAAGAAAAAACACCCTCATATACACCCAGCCGGGATTCGATCTTCAACTTCCCCATCACCCGTGGACTACACTAAATGAACCTGACATTTGGTCTGCGCGCCCAACTATGTGGGATATTGGGACCACCATAGCCTAGTCGTTCATTGTCAATAGCAATACTGACATGATTTGGTGATCACATGGTTTAAAGCGTCACTCTCGTGTTAGATTAGGATTCGGATGACAGTGAGGTAGGGGCTTGAATACAAGACAGGTGTACTGAAGGTGGTTTTCTAAAATGGTTTTCCACTCTCCCTCCACTCAGGTGTGAGTACACTTCCTCTATATTCAAAATTCAACCTTCCTCATCCCTGACTTATAAGCGTAACTAGAACATATGCGAACAACCTGAACAGTTAGTAAGACGTGGTGCTAGAAAAAAAAGTAATTATTTAGTCAAATATTTTCCTTTCAAAGATACTATTTAATAAAAAGGTCTATACTCCAAATTTCTTTCTCTACATTTCAGAATCTTCTTCAAAACGTCAAATAGAACTTTAAACTTTTTAAACCTGAGGATACATTTATAAATGCTCATTTTAAATAATTAGTATTGGTGTAGATTTACCTTATTCAACTAATAAATGAATGTTAGATAATTTCAGCTATCAACTGGCTCCAATTAAGAGTGCCACATATTATCACATTGTAATACTTACCATCGGAGTGGCATTTATCAACTTGAAAATCACAAAAAAAAAACCTCCAAATTATCCTAAGCTCTTGTGCTGGCGGTTCCAAGCGGCCCGGGACTACACATGACGGATCTTTTAGCATACATTCATAAATACCACTGAATATATGTTTCAGTGTAGGCTGAAGTGAGCATTGATAATATGAATAAATTTAATTCCGAGGCCATTTCAGCTACATCATTGATGAACACGCTGTTACTTAGGCTACTTAAAATATTTGTTTCTACTTTCTAATTACACGAGCAAAAATGTTTCTAGAATGTTAGACGATAGTTGGGGATCTATTTTTGAAATACTCGTGTTGTAAAATGAGCCTCCAACCGCTTCTTGTGTATATTACAAAGCTAGTAACAGTATTCACTTGATACATTCTTTCTAAGTTTTACTCAAGAAAATGTTTATAAATAGCACCAAGAAACAACAGACAGAACAGTCTTACATTTTACGCCATCATAGATTATCCTTGCAAATGATATATATTGGAAAATCTACGCTTTCACACTGGAACTTTTGTTTGGATTAAATAAAAATAATAATTTAAAAATGAATGGATATCTTTATTCTAGTTTAAAATAGTTGCGGTGGGCCGTAACAAACCGGCCCAGTCCACCCCTGACAATGACCCAGTTAAAAATACTTCAATTGTTTAAGAAAGGCCAGATGTATGTTTCTAACCTTTTATATTAAGCTCAAAACTGCGACAGTTTGCGTAAACTGCCTTAGTATTAACCTAACTTCACATTTAAAAAATATATATAAAACTTAAAATGCAAGGTATTTAATCATAGGGCCATTTTAGATCCATTTTATCGTGAACCATATTATAAACAACCCCTTTTCAAACATAATATGAGGTTTCTAAACATCTGTAACGCATATTTGTTCTCCAGTAGGTGGGCCCCTTAAATGCTTTGAACGAGTTTAACGGTCTATTCTATTAAATATCAACATACATTCCAATTACATACAATTTGTTTTATTCAATACGTTTCCTTAGTATTTGATTGTCCTCCATAAAGGTCCTCAGTCTCGCACCAGTGGCCAAATGGTCTAAGGCGTCACTCTCATACTAAGCTGGCTTACTGGTGATAGGCAGATTTTTGTTCGAAACCCAGTCGGATGTATTGAGGCTGCTCTTTTTAAAAGGCTCCCCCCCTCTATCTCTCCACGCAAATGCGAGTACATTTCCTCTCAAATTTAACATTACTCATCTCCACTGCACTAACACAATAAATTAATGCATTTAACCCAAACGTCGTGAAAAGAAAAAGGTCTTAACCAAAGGGATTTTAATTTTGGAATTTCTCAGACAAATTCAATTCGATTGTTTTCTTTTCCTTCTCAGAGGACGTTGAGTTTGTGAAATGTGATGCTCCTCTATCCCACTTGATTAGATCCTATCTGGATGTCGGGTCCCTCCCTCTACCTTTCCTCCCTTTACTCCAGATTCCGTCAAGATTGCAAGTGCAAGCAAGGTCTCCGCCCTTACCGAGTCACGCAATTAAACGATGGTCTTCTTCTCAACCTATCCTTGTGAGCTGTCCTGTTGATTTCTTCAGTCCCAGAGTCCACACCGCCCTTTTCCTGCACACACAAACATTGCGACAACCCTTTCCCCTTAAAACCCCCGCCTGTCTCCCCTCATCCCCCTAATTGGGGTAAATATTGTTCTATTTGAAGGGAGTCCCAGTTTGGCTAAACGATCCGTTACGAGGGAAGTGCAGGATTGGATGAAAAGGAAGGAATCGGAATGAAAACTGTCGGACATCCACGGCAGTAAACTTTTATTTGCCTTCCAGACAGAAAGTGTTGGTGATTAGGCCGGGGACCAAATGAATTCCCGAAGAAGTCGTATTTATTTTAACGGTCAGTCAAAATCATTCCCAATACAAGATCCCTTAATACGCAGTCTCACAAATTACCATTTAAGTACCAAGAGAGTATTTTCTTTCATCTGATGAGGTTAACTTACACATTCAACTTTAGTATTAGTGGTGACCTGGTGGTCTAGGGGTAAGGTGTTGGACTTCTGTGCTGGGGTCCAGGGTTCAATCCACGGTCCCGGCACAGATTTATCTGATTACCAAACCCTTCCTTCACCTCTGACAAGACCTCTTTTGAATGTGGGGAATGCCAGGCCTCCACCGTGGTTCGGATTCCACGTTAAACTGTAGGTCCTTCATTTCATCTCACAATCATCCTACCAGTCCACATTAGTGTAAGTGCGTATAGCCCGAACGGGTAGTAAGACGCATTGCTAATAATAATAATAAACAACCTTAATTTTAAAGTCGTTTAAACTCGATTCTAGAAACTGAACACGCCCGTTTGATTTTTTTTTTCATCACCGCGTCTTACTGACTGTTCAGGTTTTACGCATCTATTATGATGCTTACTCTAATGAGATGGGGAGGAGGAAGAAAGCATTTCAGAAGTAACCTGCCCATATTTGCATGGAGGGAGAGTGGGAATTCATTCAAGGTAAACCACCCTCAGTAGACCCAACTTTGATTTGAAAGCACCCCTCCCCCTTTCCATCATTAACAGGTCAGTCTAACACGAAAGTGACGCCTTAGGCTATTTAGCCACAGGAGCTGGCTTGTATATTATTATAATGTAATTTGCGTTACGTATAAATGTATCATATTAGTCTATTTTTTTAAAGACAAAGATGTTACAAAAATTAAGAACTACTATTTTCGTACATCCAGTGTCAATAAATTATAACCGTGAGGTAGGACAAGGACAACCCTACCTTCCCGGACCTGGGTGATCGGTGACTAAACTGGCAGTCAGCATTCTAACAGCTCTACTACCACGATCGTCAAATCTGGGTGCTCGGTGACTAAACTGGCAGTCAGCATTCTAACAGCTCTATTACCATGATCGTCATTCCTGGGTGCTCGGTGACTGAACTTGCAGTCAGCATTCTAACAGCTCTACTACCACGATCGTCAAATCTGGGTGCTCGGTGATTAAACTGGCAGTCAGCATTCTAACAGCTCTATTACCATGATCGTCAAACCTGTGTGCTCGGTGACTAAACTGGCAGTCAGCATTCTAACAGCTCTATTACCATGATCGTCAAATCTGGGTGCTTGGTGACTAAACTAGCAGTCAGCATTCTAACAGCTCTATTACCATGATCGTTAAACCTGGGTGCTCAGTGACTAAACTGGCAGTCAGCATTCTAACAGCTCTATTACCATGATCGTCAAATCTGGGTGCTTGGTGACTAAACTGGCAATCAGCATTCTAACAGCTCTACTACCATGATCGTCAAATCTGGGTGCTCGGTGACTAAACTGGCAGTCAGCATTCTAACAGCTCTACTACCATGATCGTCAAATATGGGTGCTCGGTGACTAAACTTGCAGTCAGAATTCTAACAGCTCTACTACCATGATCGTCAAACCTGGGTGCTCAGTGACTAAACTGGCAGTCAGCATTCTAACAGCTCTACTACCATGATCGTCAAATCTGGGTGCTTGGTGACTAAACTTGCAGTCAGCATTCTAACAGCTCTATTACCATGATCGTCAAACCTGTGTGCTCGGTGACTAAACTGGCAGTCAGCAATCTAACAGTTCTACTAACATGATCGCCAAACCTGTGTGCTCGGTGACTAAACTTGCATTCAGCATTCTAACAGCTCTACTACCATGATCGTCAAATCTGGGTGCTCGGTGACTAAACTTGCAGTCAGCATTCTAACAGCTCTACTACCATGATCATCAAACCTGGGTGCTCGGTTACTAAACTTGCATTCAGCATTCTAACAGCTCTACTACCATGATCGTCAAACCTGGGTGCTCGGTGACTAAACTTGCATTCAGCATTATAACAGCTCTACTACCATGATCGTCAAACCTGGGTGCTCGGTGACTAAACTTGCAGTCAGCATTCTAACAGCTCTACTACCATGATCGTCAAACCTGTGTGCTCGGTGACTAAACTGGCAGTCAGCAATCAAACAGCTCTATTACCATGATCGTCAAATCTGGGTGCTCGGTGACTAAACTGGCAGTCAGCATTCTAACAGCTCTATTACCATGATCGTCAAACCTGTGTGCTCGGTGACTAAACTTGCAGTCAGCATTCTAACAGCTCTATTACCATGATCGTCAAATCTGGGTGCTTGGTGACTAAACTAGCAGTCAGCATTCTAACAGCTCTATCACCATGATCATCAAACCTGGGTGCTCAGTGACTATACTGGCAGTCAGCATTCAAACAGCTCTATTACCATGATCGTCAAATCTGGGTGCTTGGTGACTAAACTGGCAATCAGCATTCTAACTGCTCTACTACCATGATCGTCAAATCTGGGTGCTTGGTGACTAAACTGGCAGTCAGCATTCTAACAGCTCTACTACCATGATCGTCAAATCTGGGTTATCGGTGACTAAACTTGCAGTCAGCATTCTAACAGCTCTACTACCATGATCGTCAAACCTGGGTGCTCAGTGACTAAACTGGCAATCAGCATTCTAACAGCTCTACTACCATGATCGTCAAATCTGGGTGCTCAGTGACTAAACTTGCAGTCAGTCTTCTAACAGCTCTACTACCATGATCGTCAAACCTGTGTGCTCGGTGACTAAACTGGCAGTCAGCATTCTAACAGCTCTATTACCATGATCGTCAAACCTGGGTGCTCAGTGACTAAACTTGCAGTCAGCATTCTAACAGCTCTATTACCATGATCGTCAAATCTGGGTTATCGGTGACTAAACTTGCAGTCAGCATTCTAACAGCTCTACTACCATGATCGTCAAACCTGGGTGCTTGGTGACTAAACTTGCAGTCAGCATTCTAACAGCTCTATTACCATGATCGTCAAATCTGGGTTATCGGTGACTAAACTTGCAGTCAGCATTCTAACAGCTCTACTACCATGATTGTCAAACCTGTGTGCTCGGTGACTAAACTGGCAGTCAGCAATCTAACAGTTTTAATAACATGATCGTCAAACCTGGGTGCTCGGTGACTAAACTTGCATTCAGCATTCTAACAGCTCTACTACCATGATCGTCAAACCTGTGTGATCGGTGACTAAACTGGCAGTCAGCAATCTAACAGCTCTAATAACATGATCGTCAAACCTGGGTGCTCGGTGACTAAACTTGCAGTCAGCATTCTAACAGCTCTACTACCACGATCGTCAAACCTGTGTGCTCAGTGACTAAACTGGCAGTCAGCGATCTAACAGCTCTACTACCATGATCGTCAAACCTGGGTGCTCGGTGACTAAACTTGCAGTCAGCATTCTAAGAGATTTACTACCACGATCGTAAAACCTGTGTGCTCGGTGACTAAACTTGCAGTCAGCATTCTAACAGCTCTACTACCATGATCGTCAAATCTGGGTGCTTGGTGACTAAACTTGCAGTCAGCATTCTAACAGCTCTATTACCCTGATCGTCAAACCTGTGTGCTCGGTGACTAAACTGGCAGTCAGCAATCTAACAGTTCTACTAACATGATCGCCAAACCTGTGTGCTCGGTGACTAAACTTGCAGTCAGCATTCTAACAGCTCTACTAACATGATCGTCAAACCTGGGTGCTCGGTGACTAAACTTGCAGTCAGCATTCTAACAGCTCTACTACCATGATCATCAAACCTGGGTGCTCGGTGACTAAACTTGCATTCAGCATTCTAACAGCTCTACTACCATGATCGTCAAACCTGGGTGCTCGGTGACTAAACTTGCATTCAGCATTCTAACAGCTCTACTACCATGATCGTCAAACCTGGGTGCTCGGTGACTAAACTTGCAGTCAGCATTCTAACAGCTCTACTACCATGATCGTCAAACCTGTGTGCTCGGTGACTAAACTGGCAGTCAGCAATCTAACAGCTCTATTACCATGATCGTCAAATCTGGGTGCTCGGTGACTAAACTGGCAGTCAGCATTCTAACAGCTCTATCACCATGATCATCAAACCTGGGTGCTCAGTGACTATACTGGCAGTCAGCACTCTAACAGCTCTACTACCATGATCGTCAAATCTGGGTGCTCGGTGACTAAACTGGCAGTCAGCATTCTAACAGCTCTACTACCATGATCGTCAAATCTGGGTGCTCGGTGACTAAACTTGCAGTCAGCATTCTAACAGCTCTATTACCATGATCGTCAAACCTGTGTGCTCGGTGACTAAACTGGCAGTCAGCAATCTAACAGTTCTACTAACATGATCGCCAAACCTGTGTGCTTGGTGACTAAACTTGCAGTCAGCATTCTAACAGCTTTACTACCATGATCGTCAAACCTGTGTGCTCGGTGACTAAACTGGCAGTCAGCAATCTAACAGTTCTACTAACATGATCGCCAAACCTGTGTGCTTGGTGACTAAACTTGCAGTCAGCAATCTAACAGCTCTACTAACATGATCGTCAAACCTGTGTGCTCGGTGATTAAACTTGCAGTCAGCATTCTAACAGCTCTACTACCATGATCGTCAAACCTGGGTGCTCGGTGACTAAACTGGCAGTCAGCAATCTAACAGCTCTACTACCATGATCGTCAAACCTGTGTGCTCGGTGACTAAACTTGCAGTCAGCATTCTAACAGCTCTACTAACATGATCGTCAAACCTGGGTGCTCGGTGACTAAACTTGCAGTCAGCAATCTAACAGCTCTACTAATATTATCGTCAAACCTGGGTGCTCGGTGACTAAACTTGCAGTCAGCATTCTAACAGCTCTACTACCATGATCGTCAAACCTGTGTGCTCGGTGACTAAACTGGCAGTCAGCATTCTAACAGCTCTACTACCATGATCGTTAAACCTGGGTGCTCGGTGACTAAACTTGCAGTCAGCATTCTAACAGCTCTACTACCACGATCGTCAAATCTGGGTGCTCGGTGACTAAACTGGCAGTCAGCATTCTAACAGCTCTACTACCATGATTGTCAAATCTGGGTGCTCGGTGACTAAACTTGCAGTCAGCATTCTAACAGATTTACTACCACGATCGTCAAAGGTTTAGTCTTTAGTATTTAGAAATTAGAATAATGGATTGTTGAAAATATCTAGGATCATCGGTGTCACTAGCTCTCCTGATACCGGTAACCAAATTAATTTAAGTCATATAAAAAATTGACCTTAATCAAATATGCAGTGCACTATACATTTTTTTGTTAAATTTTCCGATTAATACAGTTCATTGCTTATTTTATGGTACTGTATTAAAAGTGTCCCATTTGAGCAGATTATTCGGGAGGGTGTGTCTCTTTTCCAACTTACTAGCGACACACATGTCTATACCATTTGTTCCCTTTTGAGCTGGGAATACTTTCAAATGTTTATATTTTAATCAATGCAGTGGTCAATAATATTGAGAGATCCCTTTTTTTCAAAGTAAAATGTTCTTGTATGATTTTATTTCTAACAGATGCACAAAGTAAAATACTTACTCTATAGCACTAGGTGCCCAAAAGTTCATTGCCGTACTTACTTAAGGTGGAGTGCTAGTGAGCGTGAGTTTAGGACGGTATTTTTGCAGTTTTTATAGCACGAACATCTTTTGGCCAAAATAAATCAAATATTTCTTCTATAGAAACATATAGTTTTGTTTTCTGCACATGCTAATCTCAACAGTTGTTGAATATCTGTGATGAGCATGGCAACATTTGGTGACAAACTTTTTAAATAAAGAGAAAAGTTTGTCACCAAATGCCGCCATGCTCATGACAGATATTCAACAACTGTTGAGATTAGCATGTGCAGAAAACAAAACTATATGTTTCTAATAGAAGAAATATTTGATTTATTTTGGGCAAAAAATGTTTTTGCTATAAAAACTGAAAATTAATTAATGCACTAAACTCGCGCTCACTAGCACCCCGCCTTAAGTACATATCCAGTAAAGGGGTCATTCATAAACTACGTAACGCTTTTTTCTCATCTTTGTAGCCCCACCTACCCCCATGTAACACTATGTAGACATTTAGCCTAGCTCCCCCCACCCACCCACCCCCAACCTGTGTTACGTAACTCACCAAGAATGAATGTAATTATTATTTATACAGACATAAAGATGTTGGTATTTAATTCTTCAGGTTCAATAGAAAAAACCTCTGCTATATTTATGTTATGGATGTCAGGGTTGTGGTCTGAGTAAGAGAAAGACAGCACACTACTGTGTTGAGTAAGATGGCCCTTTTCAGTAATTGCGCTACATGATGTTAAATGTGCCCACATACGATACTTGATGCTGAGGGAAGACATATTTCTTAATATTGTGCACTTTTTTTTATAGTAATATTATCACCATATAGAGCTAGTTAAACAATTTCAGGCATACAACTTTTCTAAATTATATTTTGGATTAATTTACAATTTTACTTTAGTTAACTTATCAATTCCTAGACTCATGTTTCGTTTCAACATCGATCTTGGACTCTGGCTTCACACTCGAAAAAGACTAGATGGCCAGAGTGGAGATCTGGTTTCGAATACCTATAGGGTTTACTCAGCGTGGCTTTTCCTAAACGGTTTTATACTCTCTCTCCACGTTAATGAGGGTAGATTACCTCTAGAACTCTACCTTCCTCATTTATACTCTATTAGATAAATATAATAAAAAATAACATAGAATAACTAAGATTTGACTATAACATCTTTAAAATGTGTACAATAAAGGTGGTATTTTAAAGAAAATCTGCCAGAATCTGCATGGAAGGAGAGTGGGAAACCATTTACGAAAAGCAACCCACAGTGGATTTGACTGGTAATCGAAACCCATCTCCCCAACATCGACCATCTAATCTACTGAGAGAATGACAGTTTAGACAATGTGGCCACTGTAGCGGGTAAATAATAGTTGCATTTATATACATACACACTAATTTGTCACAAGGGAAAAGGTAAAGGCTTTCATTCAACTACCTTTTGTGAATAATTAATGATAAATAAATATCACTATTGATGGATTCCTCAAACCTGCCTTGAGATAAATTCTGTGTTGTTGCTTCTTTCCATTTCACTACTGCATCTTTTTGAGACTCTTACACTGTTTTATTTTCTAGAAATCGCTTTTTATACGCAAACAATGAGCATGTATAATCTTTTTGAAGAAATTATATTTTGTTTTTGTACAAACACAAGTGATTAGTAATGCTTATGTAAAAGAATTTACAGTAGGAATCTAAATTATACTCAAACTCAACTATACTTATAAGCTAGGGACACTTCGACTGACAGCTGTTATCCAACTAAAAGCACGTGAGGGGGTCAGTATATTGGACAAATTTAAACAAGTGCCGTGATTATAAATATGTCACTGACATGCGCATGAAAATATGTGTTTTCGAATGTGCTTGGCATTCGTAGTCTCGGGCAGACAATAACACCTAGGCGCATTAGAAATATTGATAGAAAAAAAATAAGTGCTAAACTTGCATTTTCAACGCAACAGATATTCGAAAGTTATTTATAAGTATGTTTATCAAAAGTGAAAATATGAACAATAATATTATTTTTGAACATTAGGATTTGAGTGTAAGATCTGTGTTACGTAACACTTTAATGCACCCCACCCTCCCCCCATGTAACATGATGTAGACATTAGAGCTCCCCCCGCACTCCCCTTAAAGCGTTACGTGGGTATGGACGACCCCAAAATATATTAATTGGCTTTCTATATTGCATTCAATCTATTAACACTTGAGAGTGTGGACCACTTCAATATGTTACTATCAAATGACTCGTTTAATAATGGCGATTTTATTACTGCTGGATTAATACCTGATAATAACTCACACGAGAGCCAAACACGCTGTGCCCCCCCCCCCCCCCCCCCCCAAGTTTTCTTGTCGTACATGTGCAAGCAAGTCAAGGTCAAACATCGAACCAGCTGGGAAGGGCGGTCCCATCTCGGCTGATAGCTGATTGCAACGAGCGCGCATGCAGCGGGTTATAGTTCAAGGACACAATGCAACAAACCTTTCAAAGACTTCACAATGAGTCTTCCATTGTTCATTACTATAATATGAAACAATTATTTCAACTTCTGAGAAAACGATGGTCGGTGCCCTGAGGGACTATCGGGAAATAAGGTGATCATTAGCAACGATGTAGTGTTCTGCAAACAATATTTTAGTTTGTGTTTTCTAACGAATCGTCAAATTATACTCCATTCAGCATCTGTTCTAATTTTCTTTTTCATTTTCTTGGAACATAGAAAGAAAAGTCTTGAGGCGGCTTGTCTAAAAAAAACAGTCATGCAACTTACCGACATACAGATAAAGTTATGTCCAGTTCAATGTTCTGGAGATAAAGTTGAAACATACAAAAATAATATTCTAAAAGTATATAGACATATTACGTGTATGAAAACAAATGTGAAGTGACTTCTGATACTGTTGAAGTTTCAGAAATGGGCTTCAATCATTTTAATTACTTTAAATAACAAGTGTTATCTCCCCCAATCTCCATCGCGTGTCACTTTTCGTTCAGGTTGCAGACATGTAGGTACGCTAATCTGGCAGGAGTCAAGAAAGTATAGGGTGGGTTGTAAACAACTAGACGATCTATGCTGAGGAGAGTGATGGACAACGTGCTGAGGTTTGTCTGACATCCGGTGGAGCTCGTCTGAGTTACTTATCTTCAAAAAGGATAAAGTGTAGTATGTAGTTTGCTTTTATTTAGTTAGTGAATATTTACTTTTCAACTAAAGTGTTAGTTTTCAAGTTACTAACCGTCTAATTGTCTCAGCCTCATCCTGTATTATTAAAGGAAATATCCCTGCATTTTAGTGAAGGTGAAGTGAGGTCCTGGCTACAGATAGAGAGGTCCTGGCTACAGATAAAGAGATCCTGGATACATATAGAGAGGTCTGGCTACAGATAAAGAGGTCCTGGCTACAGATAGAGGTCCTGGCTACTGATAAAGAGGTCCTGGCTACAGATAGAGAGGTCCTGGCTACAGATAAAGAGATCCTGGATACATATAGAGAGGTCTGGCTACAGATAAAGAGGTCCTGGCTACAGATAAAGAGGTCCTGGCTACAGATAAAGAGGTCCTGGCTACAGATAAGAGGTCCTGGCTACAGATAAAGAGGTCCTGGCTACATATAGAGAGGTCCTGGCTACAGATAAAGAGGTCCTGGCTACAGATAAGAGGTCCTGGCTACAGATAGAGAGGTCCTGGCTACAGATAGAGAGGTCCTGGCTACAGATAGAGAGTCCTGGCTACAGATAGAGAGGTCCTGGCTACAGATAAGAGGTCCTGGCTACAGATAGAGAGGTCTGGCTACAGATAAAGAGGTCCTGGCTACATATAGAGAGGTCTGGCTACAGATAAAGAGGTCCTGGCTACAGATAGAGGTCACGGTTAAATCCTGGCTACAGATAGAAGAGGTCCTGGCTACAGATAAAGAGGATCCTGGATACATATAGAGAGGTCTGGCTACAGATAAAGAGGTCCTGGCTACAATAGAGGTCTTGCTACAGATAGAGAGGTCCTGGCTACAGATAGAGAGGATCTGGCTACAGATAAAGAGGTTCTGGCTACAGATAAAGAGTCTGGTACAGGTAAGAGGTCTTGGTACAGATAAAAGTTCCGGGTCTACAGTTTAAATCCTGGCTACAGCATAGAAGTCTGGCTTACATAGACCACTGGTACTATGATGAAATATAGGTCCTGTCTAACTGAGATTAAACGAGGGCTCATGTTACTGAATATGAATCTCTACAGATAGAGGTCCTGGCACACTATTGCTACAGATGGTTTCTGGTGAGCAGGGAGTACATAGATATTCAACCTTCCGGATTCAGTTTCACTTCTCATATGATAGAAGTCTGAACTTTATGCCTCTGATAAATGCCACGTATTGATGAATACTAATTGCTGTCATAAATTGAATATAGGCCTGAGAGGCTATTTTATGACCACATGACAATTTATTGTTGAATTTGCACTATCTTTGGCTCGGTCGTATATCTCGATTGTGACTGATGCCTGGTGTAGATATAAATTAACACACCTATTCCGGGATTTCAGTCCAGCCTCGAATACGAGAAACCAACATTTATGGCAAATTTGAATATCCCACGTTAATTGTGCATGGGTTAATTTCGTCATTTAATCAATTAATCGCTGTAAGAGGTTTGTGGGGCTCTAAGATTTAATTCATGTCAATTTGCATTTGTGAGCTGCTCTTACATATTCCACGTTGGTTACACAGTGTGTTAAAGATGAAAAATAAATATAGTGTATAATGAATGTACCCAAATTTTCTCGGAGAGGGTAGAGAAACATCACAGTACGCACAGTGTGGCCTCAAATCCCAGCCTTGTGACACAAGAGAACATCACAGTACGCACAGTGTGCCTCAAATCCCAGCCTTGTGACACAAGAGAACATCACAGTACGCACAGTGTAGCCTCAAATCCCAGCCTTGTGCACAAGAGAACATCACAGTACACACAGTGTGGCCTCAAATCCAGCCTTGTGACACAAGAGAACATCACAGTACCACAGTGTGGCCTCAAATCCCAGCCTTGTGACACAAGAGAACATCACAGTACGCACAGTGTGCCTCAAATCCCAGCCTTGTGACACAAGAGAACATCACAGTACGCACAGTGTGGCCTCAAATCCCAGCCTTGTGCACAAGAGAACATCACAGTACGCACAGTGTGGCCTCAAATCCCAGCCTTGTGACACAAGAGAACATCACAGTACGCACAGTGTAGCCTCAAATCCCAGCCTTGTGGAACAAGAGAACATCACAGTACCACAGTGTGGCCTCAAATCCCAGCCTTGTGACACAAGAGAACATCACAGTACGCACAGTGTGGCCTCAAATCCCAGCCTTGTGACACAAGAGAACATCACAGTACGCACAGTGTGCCTCAAATCCCAGCCTTGTGACACAAGAGAAATCACAGTACGCACAGTGTGGCCTCAAATCCCAGCCTTGTGACACAAGAGAACATCACAGTACGCACAGTGTGGCCTCAAATCTCAGCCTTGTGACACAAGATAACATCACAGTACACACGTGTGGCCTCAAATCCCAGCCTTGTGACACAAGAGAACATCACAGTACGCACAGTGTAGCCTCAAATCCCAGCCTTGTGACACAGAGAACATCACAGTACGCACAGTGTGGCCTCAAATCCCAGCCTTGTGACACAAGAGAACATCACAGTACGCACAGTGTGGCCTCAAATCCCAGCCTTGTGACACAAGAGAACATCACAGTACGCACAGTGTGGCCTCAAATCCCAGCCTTGTGACACAAGAGAAATCACAGTACACACAGTGTGGCCTCAAATCCAGCCTTGTGACACAAGATAACATCACAGTACGCACAGTGTGGCCTCAAATCCCAGCCTTGTGACACAAGAGAACATCACAGTACGCACAGTGTGGCCTCAAATCCCAGCCTTGTGACACAAGAGAACATCACAGTACACACAGTGTGGCCTCAAATCTCAGCCTTGTGACACAAGAGAACATCACAGTACGTACAGTGTGGCCTCAAATCCCAGCCTTGTGACACAAGAGAACATCACAGTACACACAGTGTGGCCTCAAATCTCAGCCTTGTGACACAAGATAACATCACAGTACGCACAGTGTGGCCTCAAATCCCAGCCTTGTGACACAAGAGAACATCACAGTACGCACAGTGTGGCCTCAAATCCCAGCCTTGTGACACAAGAGAACATCACAGTACGCACAGTGTGGCCTCAAATCCCAGCCTTGTGACACAAGAGAACATCACAGTACGCACAGTGTGGCCTCAAATCCCAGCCTTGTGACACAAGAGAACATCACAGTACACACAGTGTGGCCTCAAATCTCAGCCTTGTGACACAAGAGAACATCACAGTACACACAGTGTGGCCTCAAATCTCAGCCTTGTGACACAAGATAACATCACAGTACGCACAGTGTGGCCTCAAATCCCAGCCTTGTGACACAAAGAGAACATCACAGTACGCACAGTGTGGCCTCAAATCCAGCCTTGTGACACAAGAGAACATCACAGTACGCACAGTGTGGCCTCAAATCCCAGCCTTGTGACACAAGAGAACATCACAGTACGCACAGTGTGTCCTCAAATCCCAGCCTTGTGACACAAGATAACATCACAGTACGCACAGTGAGGCCTCAAATCCCAGCCTTGTGACACAAGAGAACATCACAGTACGCACAGTGTAGCCTCAAATCCCAGCCTTGTGACACAAGATAACATCACAGTACGCACAGTGTAGCCTCAAATCCCAGCCTTGTGACACAAGAGAACATCACAGTACGCACAGTGAGGCCTCAAATCCCAGCCTTGTGACACAAGAGAACCAGACAAGATTGACGCCTTTCTGCAGTCAGTGTGTCTACCGGCGTGTAGCTAGACATTTTAATAGATCTACTTTCACTCGTGTGGTTTTCAACTGTCACTTTTTAATGGATATCAGCAAATATAAATAAAATAACACTAATAATATAGCTATAATTGTTGATAGAGGAAAAATTTATCTTTTTTTCTAAAAAGACTTGTTCTAAAAAGATGAAACAGTGTTTTGTTGAATGCCTGATTTCTCTAACCTCAGGTATAGTAGCGGACTAACTCCCTCCTGGATATGAGCCCATGAAGTATCTAGGAACATGGTAGAACAACAACTCTTGCAGATATAACGATCTTGCCTCGTGTTCTCTGTCTGTATTTAGCTAACAGGTCTGCAGTTCTGGCCTCACGCTGTCAATACTCCAACGCTGTACCTCCGCAACAGTTGCCAAGTGTTTCGTCTCCCCCTCCCCCTCCACATCCTCCGTGTTGCAGTAGCAACATCCTCAGGCGTGAATCAGTGGCTGTGGTTGGCGTCACTTGCCCGGACATATCCACTGCAAGGACAAACCATTTGTTTGTTATTAGCGACCTTTCTTAGCACTGCGCCCTACTAACCGTTCGGTTCGGATTCGGGTTGTACGCAATGTACTACTACTCCATATCACTTTCATAGGGGGCTCATCATTATAAATAACGTAGTTTTTTAAAATGTTAGATTTCTGTTTAAAGACATTTAATAGTTTCTCATTCATATTTAATCTTAATGTATGTTTTAAACCGTGGTCTTCCTCTACAATTTTTTAAAATCAGGCTGGTGACCTGGTGGTCTAGGGGTAAGGTGTCAGACTTCTATGCTGGCGGCCGGGGTCCAATCCTCGGTCCCGGCAAAGATTTATCTGATTACCAAACCCTTCACCTCTGACAAGACATCTTGTGAATGTGGGGAATGCCAGGCCTCCACCGTGGTTCGGATTCCACGTTAAACTGTAGGTCCTCCATTTCATCTCACAATCACCCTACCATTACACATTAGCGTAAGTGCGTATAACCCGAATGGGTAGTAAGATGCGGGGCTAATAATAATTTAAAATCAAATAGTTTCTATAAACTATTTGGAGTGGCCTTCCTTCAACACTTTAAAAAAAAATTGTTCACTCTAGAAGATATGCGTAGTCTTCACCTTAATATTTTTTTTAAAATTTTAGATTCTTTTATAAGTGTCCCTTACATATAAATTTTTGAAATTTGGATACCCCTCGAAGCTATTTAGAGTGAACCACCCTTTAATGTTTCACGATAGTTAGATACTTTAGAAGATAATCTTTGAAGTGGTCTTCCAATAACACAATTTTTTTAATTGAATCAATTCAGAAACTAGGATATTTGAAGTTGTCCTCCCCTAGATAGTTTTTGGAACTTGGATGACCTAGGAAGCTATTTAGAGCTTTCCTCCCCTGACTCTTTCTGCCAGTTAGATGCCTCTAGTCTAGTGGTTATTGAAGCGGTCTTCTGCGTCAGAGTTTTGGCAATAGAATGCATCTAGAAGTCATTTGGAGTTTGCTTTAAGCATTTCATTAAATCGATAATATCAGAGGATTTGAAATATATCTAGGGAGGAATTTATTCCAGGGAGGAGAAAATTATTTCCAGGGGGCAGAGTCCCCCACAGTTTCAACACTTATGCTATCCACACATACTCTATATTCAGTATCGTGGACAAACTGCTTTTAGGCGATTATTAGTCTTCTTTGATGTGTGGTAGTTTACCGTCTCTATGCGGAACAATGATCGTTACTCGCTATGTACGACAAATGTTAGTACATGAAAATGAATATTTTTTCCACACTTGCGTGAGTCATATCGAACAAAGATTAAATGTGGACAAATAACGCAAGTGTGGACCCGACTTAAGAGGGTTCTGCGCGTAAAAAGATAAAAACTTGTACAATTTATCTGTATTGTATTTTATTTATAAAATTTGAACTTTCATATAGTTTTTTGTATTGATTTTATAACTTTCACAGAGGGGTCAACTGGGCCTTTCACCCCCCCTCCCCCTTAATCTGTGCCTGTGCTACTCTAGTGGGTTAAAATGAATAAGGTGGAATTTATATTACGTAAACACGCATTTGCATGCAGGGAGAGTGGAAAACTATTTCGGAAAAACTACCCTCAGTACACTCGATCGGATCTCACTTCCTCGGCGGGCTGGTCTATTATGAGAAATACGCCTTATACAAGTGATGACTACACTTATTCGACCAGTGGCCACTTAAGGATCAGCTGAATTTAGAACTAGTCTAGTGTTCCACTTCTTATTTACGTTTATAATTAATATCTAAAATTAAAAACCCGATTAAGTATTTTTTTAAATCAATGAATAGCTCAAACCAAATTGTAAATATTTTTAAAATGCCTGGATTTAAAAAAAAGAAAATTCATTAAATATTCACTATGTGTGTCCGAGACAATATTAATTTCATTAATTTAAGATAAAAACATTGAAAGTAACACCTTCAGTAAAAAATAAATGGTACGAAACGCCGCATGGAATTTATCATGTCATTGTTTAAAAATAGAAATATTTACTCTAAACTCGTTAAATATGTAAAACGAGATAATATACTACACTAGCAAACCCGAGCGAAAATTGCGTTATAGTTATTGAAACATTTTTTGACTCCCGGTTTTAAATTTTATATTTTTTTTAACAAAAATTAAAATTCCCATTTGTATATTTGGACAAACAAAAGAGATCAATATTGGGTCCACAAGGCTCAACACTTCATATTGAAATTTCAACTTCCGGTTAAAATTTTCAACATTTTATCAGAGGTTACATATCTTATGGTTATTGCATTTTATTAACTTCCTCATTTATAAATTTAGACCATTAAAAAAAGGTAAGAATTAACTATTGAGTTTAAAATGATAGAGATAGATCATTGTTGTACAAACATTTCCCCTAAGAGGTTGAAAGAAAAAGAACTTACACTTTTTGAGAGACTTACTTATTTCTTACTCTATGGCATTGCGTTAAAATGTAAGTAGTATCTCTACAACTAAAGCTCACAAAATTGTATTAATATATTTGCCAATATATCAGAAACTGTTGATTTTATAAAATATACATTTAGAATGAAAGGTTTTTTAATAGTACTACAATTTTGCAATGATAAGTTGCTTAGTATCTCAAATAGTGGCGGAGATATGGAAATTTCCGCATTTGTAAAGAACCCTTAATTTATTTTCATGGGAAAATGAAAGTACCCATTTTATTTTAATCTTAATCAACGCTTATATACGAATTTTAATCAAAATCCTTAGAGCCAAAACCGCCTCGGTGGCGTAGTTGCTAACGCACTTGTCGTGTTAAGCTCGACTGCTGAGGACGGGAGAATCAGGTTCGAATCTCGGTCGGGTGAACTGGGGGTGTTTTTCCTAAATGGTTTTCCATTCTCCCTCCACGCAAATGCGGGTTCACTTCCTCTAATTAAACCTTCCCAATTCCTAATCCATTAGCGTAATTAGTACTTAAAGCGTATAACCCGAACGGGTAGTAAGACACGGTGCTAAATATTATTATTATTACTTAGAGCCAATTTTTGAGAAAATCTATTTTTTCTCTTTTCACCCTTCATTAAACTACTCCTAATTTTAGGGTTGAACAACACACAAACGGCTTTGCAAAAACAACTTTTAAGGCTTGGGGGGTCGACATCAGTCAACATTTCTGGCTAAATGATTTTTCTCTGTCTCAATACTTTACCTTTAGTATAAATATACCTGCATATGTGCAATGATAAGTAATTTCATATCTCAAAGAGTTACGGAGCTATGATAAAAAAAAATAGAGTTTAAACATCAAATCGGAACCCTTAAATTCATGAAGACGAAAAATTGAGAGTAGCCATTTTGTTTGTAATGTTGATCAATGCTTGTAAAGAAATTTAATAAAAATCATTAAAAATGATTTGGGTAAAATCTTTTTTTCTTTCTCTCTTTTTGCCTCCTAAGGAAGCTACCCTTAATTTTAGGGTTAGATATCCAATTCCAAAATCCCTTGGGGCAGCCCTATAAAAACCCTAGACACAAAGTTTTGAGCCCATTGGTATAATGGTTTCAGGCTCTCCCTGAATACAGACAGACGGACAGACATACGGAAATGCAAAACCCACTTTTTTGATTCCGGGGGTCATGAAACGTCGAAATTCATCAAAATCTCGAATTATATTTTTTGACAATCACGATAATTTATCTATCTGTAAGGTAGAGAGAAAGTAAAAAGACAGTAAATTTATATAAATGCTAAAATCATAAGCCTACATAATCTCTTAGATACTATTTTGAAACACGTTTTTGTATTTTGCTAGCCAAGATATTTTTATTCTGTTCATAACGTGTCTTCAACAGCACACAAGATGATTTCTAGCCGTTGACTTCACAGATTCTTGGGACGGTCATTGATATGGCTGTAGAAATATTTTTATTTCAAAAAATTATACCACGTTGAGAGAAATTTTATTTAGAATCGTTTTTGTCGGTGGTGTGCCTCCCAAATCATGTTCATGTGCCAGAGATTTGCCATCCCTGCCTTGGTTGGACACCGTGGCCAACGAAGCAGGTATTAATGATTAATGAAGGGACGGATAAAATCCTGATTTAAAATTTACTTTTAAATCTTGAATATTTAAAAATAATGGGCTTAGAAAGAGTAGGGTGCGGTGGGTCAGGCCTCCTTCCCCTGTAAATTGTTGGCCCCCCAACAAATGGAAAATCCTATTGAAGGGGAAATGAAATTCTCCAAAATTATGGCCAGCACGTGATCATACATCTAAACGTAATAGGTCAATATACTCTATTGTTGTTATAGCTTATCAATTTATCATATACTTAATTTATGAGCCAATGGTCACATAGTATAAAAAGTCAGTCCCACAGTAGAGCAGATTCCCAAAGATGGTGAGGTTGAGGTCGACCATGTGAAATTAGTAGTGATTTCCATCTGTGATTGATCACTCTCATACTTACCTCTTCTCTATGCAATGCGGGTTCCTTTAAAAAAAAACAGCTCACGTTTTTGTCACTTACCATTAATAACCTTGGTCTTAAACGAATTAATTTAATAACGTATCTAAGGTCTCCTTTAAAAGTGGACTGTTTTAAGCATACATGAGAAGAAGGAGGTAGGGGGGGGGGAATAGTAATGAAAGAGAGAGAATCTCCTTTCTCTCACTGGTGAAATCACCAAGGGTCAAACTTCAGCTTAGGGTCAGATGTACTAACCTCTCACCTATTCCTGCGAGTGAAACATAGCGAACAGCCTGTGGCTTATAATTCAACGTTAGATGGTCACGCATTTTAAGAGGGCCTGCTTGGTAGGCGAGAAATATCCACACACACGTCCATTTCTAACAAAATATTTAATTCTACTATGCGTTATTTCAAGATATGTTTCAACCAGAAATAAAGTTGGAATATTCCTACAGGCCTCTTTTTTCTTAACAAACCTCTATTTTGAATCTTTTAACTAAAAAAGTGTGAAAATATGACATTATCAACTACTTTTTTAAGCATCTTCGGAGAGCTATGAGACTAGGATTTATGAAAAAGGCTATAGATTTAGCTTTCCTCGAACAAATATAGTGATGGACTCCCAACAGAAAACGTTAAGATATTTGATGATTAGCATTTCCTCTTTAACTTGTTATAAGAAGTTTGGTACATTTTATTTACCATCTCTCTTATTGACATGACAAAGTGTGGTTTTAGGTGAAGAGAGAAAGGAATACAGGCTTAGACAAATTGAAAGGTAGTTCCATAAAAATGACATATCTTTGTAACTTATTTTTCCAAGATGTTGTTTTTCTAACATTTGTATAAGCGCAACTTCTTTCTGTGGTCCCTTAACCACAAACTAAGGGCACTCCACATGAACAGCACACTCAAGTAAACATACTCGACCTCTACTTTCACATCTTACTACCCATTCGGATCATACATAGAGGTCACCGTTTCTTAATTATATGGAGTCAAGTGGAGGGGGTGGCTATATCTCAATTTCTCTTTAAAAGAATCAAAATAAATTTGCAGCAACTTGATAGTACGAAAATTATGATGGCGGAATTAATTATACAAGTCACATTTAAAATGTTGCATTACAATGCATTACTCCTAACGTAGATTTTGTGTTATTTTTAATAAAACAATTTCCTTTGGGTTTAAGAGTGCCTCATTTGATATATTTGTATTGTGTGTGTGTGTGTGTGTGTGTGTGTGTGTCCCAACACTAGCACTGTCCATGGGGCCATACACATTTTAACTACACTATAGTATAACCCGAACGGGTAGTAAGACGCTAAATATTTAAAAAAAACTACACCATATGGATAGGGATAACGAAGGTATGCTTAACAGGGAGTGTATGACAAGGAACGTGAGCTTTAGATCTCAGTTCTGAATTTAATAATGTTTTCAATGTCTATAAAACAACACTAATAATATAGAAAGGTGTTATTTATGTTGACTGAAAATATATGTTTGAATTTTCTAAAAGTGTCTTTCCCCCAATATCCTATTTCAATGGTTCTCAAAGTGGGGTCCCCAAGGATCATACAGGGAGTCCACAAGATCGGCCAGGGAATCCATGACATGTTTTTAAATACTGTAAAATGTTAAATAAAAGGGTACATTTCTGCTAATTACTAAACACAATGGAGATGACCTCCCATATCAAATCCCGGAGATAAAGTGAGGCTGAAATGTCGGGTGTTGGCCACGCTCCTTGTGCCCAAATCTTTGAGAGGAGAATTTGGAAACTCACTTTTATATTAGTTAGCTCGTCAGCAAGCACAAATCACTTTCAGAAAATAAAATGAAACTTTTAATACCTTTTCCAAACACTTATTTGTGCAAGCAAGCCTTTTTTGCTATTTGTGATATGAAAAAATGTTAAATGAAAACGTCTTTTTATGGAATGAGATTTAAGGAGATGGTCACTAAAATTGCTACATATTTCAATGATATTTTAATGTCACATCATAAGTTCTATTATTCACATAAATTATCAGTAATTATAAAACTACTAATATATTACATACTATTTTATGTAATTCTTTTTTACATTATTTTTTTAAAAAATGTCTAAGGAAGTACAAATTTAATACCTGCATTTATTTTATTTTCATTTTATTGTAATTATATTTACATTAAAATATATAACTAACTTATTGCTATAATATACTATAACTTGATAATAATAATTTTTTAAATAATTTTTCCTACATCAGCTGTTCCCTGGCTAGAGGGTCCACGTGACTAAGAAGTTTGAGGACCACTGTTCCTATTCTACGGCTGTTATAGGTTTAACTTCGTCTCAATGTCCTGAGAAGAATATGAAAGAGCTTACCAGAAGTAGGAAGGATGTTCAAGCCGTGGTTGGTTCTAATCCTGTCCGTCATTGGCACTTTGCCTGGTGCAAAGAGTTATATTTATTTCTCTAATGTGCAACCTACGCAGTATTTTCCCGCTACAAGATAATTAATGTTGTTGTTTATATCAAGATGGGCATGTGTTGCATTATTCCGCATGTGACTATGACTCTTTTTCTTTTAACGCAGGGGACTTGTTTTGATTTGTGAAGAGGGTTTATGAGGGTATACATAGCGAGATGTGAAAATAGGTCAGTGGCGCATCCATAAATTGACAATTCTTTTGCGAATTGCACAGGAGTGGCTAGGGGAGAACATATAATTTATTAAATATATTGTTTCTTTATTGTATACCTTTTGAATGTCAAGTTTTAATCTGATTTTAAAATTTAGACTATGCATTCCACCCTTTTTCAAAGCTCTGTCATTAATATGTATTAAGAAAAAATATTACAAATTATTATATGTAATTTTGGGGTACAAAATTGAAAGGATACCTTCAGCCAGACAATTTGTTTGCACCTCTCCCACCTCTCCCCACCTCTCCCAACCTCTCCCCACCTCTCCCCTAAATACAAAAAAACTGTGCCAATTTTGCCTTAAGAATTTATGGTATGAGTAATAATAGTAGTATTTGAAGTGTCTGTCTACTGAGCTTAAGTTTTCGGGTTTGTGTCCCGAACTGTTTGAAGAAATTATAATTTCTGGAATGGAAGCTAATTCTTGAACAATGACCAATTTACGGATGGAGACTGGTTGCAATGTCTAATCCAGTGGTTTCCAACCTTTTGCAGGGTTTGAACCTTATTTTTATCTTTGAGAGCATCGCGACCCCTTCATAACTTACAAACATTTATAAATGAGTTCTTATTTTTCTGCATCTTACTACCCGTTCGGTCTATCCGCATGTAGTTACACTAGTGGCGTAGGTAAAATTTAGAGGACGTTTACACTTAACATATTTGCTTGAAGGAAGAGGAGCAAACGGTCCAAGAAAAATAATTGCCAGTACACCCAGCCGGGATACGAATCCTAACTTCCTCGTAACCGACAAACCAAACTAAACGAGCGTGGCTTAGGAACACTGACAGAGTTGGATAAGATACGAGATTGCACCAGTAAACTGACTCAGCGAGCACACCGACAGAGTTGGATAAGTCACGAGATTGCACCAGTAAACTGACTCAGCGAGCACACCGACAGAGTTGGATAAGATACGAGATGAAGCCAGTAAACTGACTCAGCGAGCACACCGACAGAGTTGGATAAGATACGAGATTAAGCCAGTAAACTGACTCAACGAGCACACCCACAGAATTGGATAAGATACGAGATGAAGCCAGTAAACTGACTCAACGAGCACACCACAGAGTTGGATAAGATACGAGATTAAGCAGTAAACTGACTCAGTAAACACACCGACAGAGTTGGATAAGTCACGAGATTGCACCAGTAAACTGACTCAGCGAGCACACCGACAGAGTTGGATAAGATACGAGATTAAGCCCAGTAAACTGACTCAGCACGAGCACACCGACAGAGTTGGATAAGATACGAGATTGAAGCCAGTAAACTGACTCAAGCGAGCACACCCACAGAATTGGATAAGATACGAGATAAGCCAGTAAACTGACTCAACGAGCACACCCACAGAGTTGGATAAGATACGAGATTGCACCAGTAAACTGACTCAGCGAGCAACCGACAGAGTTGGATAAGATACGAGATGAACCAGTAAACTGACTCACGAGCACACCGACAGAGTTGGATAAGATACGAGATTAGCCAGTAAACTGACTCAGTAAACACACCGACAGAGTTGGATAAGATACGAGATTGCAACCAGTAAACTGACTCAGCGAGCACACCGACAGAGTTGGATAAGATACGAGATTAGCCAGTAAACTGACTCAGAGCACACACCGACAGAGTTGGATAAGATACGAGATGAAGCCAGTAAACTGACTCAGCGAGCACACCGACAGAGTTGGATAAGATACGAGATGCACCAGTAAACTGACTCAGCGAGCACACCGACAGAGTTGGATAAGATACGAGATTGCACCAGTAAACTGACTCAGCGAGCACACCACAGAGTTGGATAAGATACGAGATGAAGCCAGTAAACTGACTCACGAGCACACACCACAGAGTTGGATAAGATACGAGATAAGCCAGTAAACTGACTCAGTACGAGCACACCGACTGCCCATAACTACTAGCAACCGACATGATAACACCAAACTGACCAGCACACACCGACAGATGAATATTGCCAGTAACGACTACAGACGCAAGTTGATAACGTGCCAATGACCAGCAACATGGATAAAGTGCCTAAACTGACAACCACCAGTGAATAGTGCATAACGATCACACACACAGAGTGATAAAACGTTGCGTAACTGATACGCACACACATGGATAAACGGACTAAATGCACACACCGAAGGTTGATAGATCGTGCTAACGATCACCAGACAGTGAAAACTTGTAGACACCCACTTGATATACTGCCAATTCACCACCACAGATTGATAAACGTGCGTAATGATCACAACGACATAGTGTCCATACTGCTCAGAGCACCGACAGGTTGGATAAATACGGTCATAACGACTCAACACCGATTGATAATAGTGCTAAGACTAGCAACCCAGATGGAAGTCGCATAAAACCACACGACAGTTGATAGTATCCGAGATCAGACAAGAGTGTACCATAAACTAGCGCCACCGACAGTGAGATCGTTCAGTAAACGATCAGCCACATGAATCGATACCTAAGCCGAGTGGATATACAGATACATAAACTGACACAGCACACCAGATTTAGATCATGACGTAATGACAAGCAAGCAGATGTAAGATACGAGATAGCACGAATGACCAGTAAACTGACTCAGCGAGCACACCGACAGATTGGATAAGATACGAGATTGCACCAGTAAACTGACTCAAGCGAGCACACCGACAGAGTTGGATAAGATACGAGATAAGCCAGTAAACTGACTCAACGAGCACACCACAGATTGGATAAGATACGAGATTGAAGCCAGTAAACTGACTCAGCGAGCACACCGACAGAGTTGGATAAGATACGAGATGACCAGTAAACTGACTCAGCGCACACACCGACAGAGTTGGATAAGATACGAGATTGAAGCCAGTAAACTGACTCAGCGACACACCGACAGAGTTGGATAAGATACGAGATTGCACCAGTAAACATGACTCAGCAAGCACAACCGACAGAGTTGGATAAGCATCGAGATTGCACCAGTAAACATGACTCAGCGAGCACACCGACAGAGTTGGATAAGATACGAGATTGCACCAGTAAACTGACTCAGCGAGCACACCGACAGAGTTGGATAAGATACGAGATTGCACCAGTAAACTGACTCAGCGAGCACACCGACAGAGTTGGATAAGTCACGAGATTAAGCCAGTAAACTGACTCAGCAAGCACACCGACAAGTTGGATAAGATACGAGATTAGCGAGTAAACTGACTCAGTAAACACACCGACAGAGTTGGATAAGTCACGAGATTGCACCAGTAAAATACTAAGTCACGAGATTGCACCAGTAAATGACTCAGCAGCACACGACAGAGTTGGTAAGTACGAGTTGCACCAGTAAAATGATCAGCGAGCACACGACAGAGTTGGATAAGTACGAGATTGCACCAGTAAACTGACTCAGCGAGCACACCACAGATTGGATAAGATACGAGATGACCAGTAAAATGACTCAGAGCACACGACAGATTGATAAGTCGAGATTGCCCAGTAAACTGACTCAGCAAGCACACGACAGAGTTGGATAAGATACGAGATTGCACAGTAAACTGACTCACGAGCACACCACAGATTGGATAATAGGATGAAGCCAGTAAATGACTCAGCAGCACACCGACAGAGTTGGATAAGATACGAGATTGACAGTAAATGACTCAGCGTACACACCGACAGAGTTGGATAAGTCACGAGATTGCACCAGTAAAATGACTCAGCAGCACACCGACAGAGTTGGATAAGATACAGATTGACCAGTAAACTGACTCAGCGAGCACACCGACAGAGTTGGATAAGATACAGATTGCACCAGTAAACTGACTCAGCGAGCACACCGACAGATTGGATAAGATACGAGATTGACCAGTAAACTGACTCAGCGAGCACACCGACAGATTGGATAAGAACGAGATTGACCAGTAAACTGACTCAGCGAGCACACCGACAGAGTTGGATAAGATACGAGATGAACCAGTAAACTGACTCAGCGAGCACACCGACAGAGTTGGATAAGATACGAGATTGAACCAGTAAACTGACTCAGAACACACCGACAGAGTTGGATAAGTACGAGATTGCACCAGTAAACTGACTCAGCGAGCACACCGACAGAGTTGGATAAGATACGAGATTGACCAGTAAATGACTCAGCGAGCACACCGACAGAGTTGGATAAGTCACGAGATTGCACCAGTAAACTGACTCAGCGAGCACACCGACAGAATTGGATAAGATACGAGATGCTAAATACTAGACACACCACAGATGAAAAACGAATGACAGTAACAGCCAGCACACCGACAGAATTGGATAAGAACGAGATTGCACCAGTAAACTGACTCAGCAGCACACGACAGAGTTGGATAAGATACGAGATTGCACCAGTAAACTGACTCAGCGAGCACACCGACAGAGTTGGATAAGATACGAGATTAAGCAGTAAACTGACTCAGCAGCACACCGACAGAGTTGGATAAGATACGAGATGAAGCAGTAAACTGACTCAGCGAGCACAACCGACAGAGTTGGATAAGTACGAGATTGCACCAGTAAATGACTCAGCGAGCACACCGACAGAGTTGGATAAGTCACGAGATTGCACCAGTAAATGACTCACGAGCACACCGACAGATTGATAAGATACGAGAGAAGCCAGTAAACTGACTCAGACACACACCACAGATTGGATAAGATACGAGATGAACCAGTAAACTGTCAGCGAGCACACGACAGAGTTGATAAGATACGAATGAAGCCAGTAAACTGACTCACGAGCACACCGACAGATTGGATAAGATACGAGATGCACCTAACGATCCAGCACACACCGACAAGTTGGATAAGATACGAGATTGCACAGTAAACTGACTCAGCGAGCACACCGAAGAGTTGGATAAGACGAGATTAAGCAGTAAACTGACTCAGAACACACCGACAGAGTTGGATAAGTCACGAGATTAGCAGTAAACTGACTCAGCACACACCGACAGAGTTGGATAAGATACGAGATTGACCAGTAAATGACTCAGCGAGCACACCGACAGAGTTGGATAAGAACGAGATTGCCAGTAAACTGACTCAGCGAGCACACGACAGAGTTGGATAAGATACGAGATTGCACCAGTAAACTGACTCAGCGAGCACACCAACAGAGTTGGTTAAGGTACAAGATTGCACCAGTAAACTGACTCAGCAAGCACACCGACAGATTTGGATAAGATACAAGATTGCACCAGTAAACTGACTCAGCAAGCACACCGACAGATTTGGTTAAGATACGAGATTGCACCAGTAAACTGACTCAGCAAGCACACCAACAGAGTTGGTTAAGACACGAGATTGCGCCAATAAACTGACTCAGTAAGCACACCGACAGAGTTGGATAAGTCACGAGATTGCACCAGTAAACTGACTCAGCAAGCACACCGACAGATTTGGTTAAGATACGAGATTGCACCAGTAAACTGACTCAGCAAGCACACCGACAGATTTGGTTAAGATACGAGATTGCACCAGTAAACTGACTCAGCAAGCACACCGACAGAGTTGGATAAGATACGCGGTTGCACCAGTAAACTGACTCAGCAAGCACACCGAAGAGTTGGATAAGATACAAGATTGCACCAATAAACTGACTCAGTGAGCACACCGACAGAGTTGGATAAGATACGAGATTGCACCAGTAAACTGACTCAGCGAGCACACCGACAGAGTTGGTTAAGGTACAAGATTGCACCAGTAAACTGACTCAGCAAGCACACCGACAGATTTGGATAAGATACAAGATTGCACCAGTAAACTGACTCAGCAAGCACACCGACAGATTTGGTTAAGATACGAGATTGCACCAGTAAACTGACTCAGCAAGCACACCAACAGATTTGGTTAAGACACGAGATTGCGCCAATAAACTGACTCAGTAAGCACACCGACAGAGTTGGATAAGTCACGAGATTGCACCAGTAAACTGACTCAGCAAGCACACCGACAGAGTTAGATAAGATACAAGATTGCACCAGTAAACTGACTCAGCGAGCACACCGACAGAGTTGGATAAGTCACGAGATTGCACCAGTAAACTGACTCAGCAAGCACACCGACAGATTTGGTTAAGATACGAGATTGCACCAGTAAACTGACCCAGCATGCACACCGACAGAGTTGGATAAGATACAAGATTGCACCAGTAAACTGACTCAGCAAGCACACCGACAGATTTGGTTAAGATACGAGATTGCACCAGTAAACTGACTCAGTAAGCACACCGACAGAGTTGGATAAGATACAAGATTGCACCAGTAAACTGACTCAGCAAGCACACCGACAGATTTGGTTAAGATACGAGATTGCACCAGTAAACTGACTCAGTAAGCACACCGACAGAGTTTGATAAGATACAAGATTGCACCAGTAAACTGACTCAGCAAGCACACCGACATATTTGGTTAAGATACGAGATTGCACCAGTAAACTGACTCAGTAAGCACACCGACAGAGTTGGATAAGATACGAGATTGCACCAGTAAACTGACTCAGTATGCACACCGACAGAGTTGTATAAGTAATACACTAATATCTTTTTTTATTATTTTAACCGCTTTATGTTTGAATTATACACAGGCCTACAATTATTGTAATCACAAAAGTGAAAGTATCTAAACCTATAGCCTCAAAAAGCATTGCGACCCCAAGTGAAACACGCCACGACCCCGAAAGGGGTTGCAACCCCCAGGTTGGAAACCACTGCTCTAATGTAATGAATAAATTCAAGGCCGTAGCCATACAATAATTTCAAGGGGAGCCTGGTGGGCACATGACCCAATTGCCGAAGGCTAGAAAAAATTCTAAATTTTAAACCGTTCTAGAAGATATCTAAAGTGTGTTTTTAATGCAACATAACCCCCTAAGTACCGAAGGCTAGGAAAAATTCTGAATATTAAACACCTCTAGAATATATCTGAACTGTTTTTCTATAGCAACATAACCGGCTTACTTCTGAAGGCTAGAAAAAACTATGAATACCAAACACCTCTATAAGCTATCTGAAGTGCTTTTTATGGGAACACATACCCCTAATTTGTACTTGCGCCCTAAGTTTGATATTGTTTGAACCATAAATATAGCTATATATTTTTTGTTCATTAAATTTCAGGGGAGGGGGGGGGGGTGATCCTCCAGAAACCCCACCCTGATTACGGCCTTGATTAATTTACTTAAGGTCGTAAACAAAAATAGTTGGCTTGCGCTAAGGTTTTCATAAGGTTCCCCAAAGGAAATATTTTGAAATGGATAGTCGACCCTAAATTTAAGATATTATTTTAGTTGAAAAATGATACTTGGACATGAGAATGGAACCTGGGACCATTGGCTTGGTACACATATGCTCTACCCACTTAGCTATCTAGGAATCATGAATCATTCCATCAATTTAAAGAACTGTTTGTGATCACCAGCCTGACATGTGCCATAGCTGCAGAGACGTTCTTCCCCGTATTAGTCTCGGTGGTTACAACCCAATCCCCTTTGGAATACAAGTCAATGATGGGAAGAAAGTACTTGTATCCATTATTTGATTGAAAGAAAGGTATAATCTCAACCAGATCAACCTGTATAAACTCGTTAAATCCTTGACCCCAACATGTCTTCTGGCAAAACGTCGTGTTTCAAGAAGATAAAGTTCACGTGCAATGTCTTCTTAGACAGACATGATTATACAATGATTACAACATTGCTTAATTCTTCAATAATCTCACTAACATGTGCTGAATGAGCTGCTCTGTTCGATGCGTGCAATGGTTCTAATTGAGCTACCGATTCTTTCAGTTAATACCATTAGGTATAGTCTATCCCTTTACTATATCCATTTTATATATACCTTCAACCTCAAGCTCATCCTGGAACATAGGTTTTTATGATTCGTCTAAATTTTGATCTATTGCGTGACTTGAAATGGTTTTATGATTCGTTCCTGATTCGATGTGTTTGATTTGTTTTCTCTAGCATTGACATGTATGTCATCAGCTCCTCTTGGTATAATTTACAGGCTCTTTTTGAAGAGTTATTGCAAAGGTCTCCGTGTGTAAGGAGTTACGATATTATTGAGAATTATAGTTCCGTTGCTATTATTAAACAAAACATTCGTACTTCCAAGCTTGGTCGGGTTTCCATTGTTAAGTACGCCATATGTTTTATCAGAGCGTGTTTGAGGTGTATGAAGATAATTCTGTAATAAATGCCTGTTATGCAATCTCTCGTGTGAGACTTCCACCTCTTATTTCTCCTTCTCAGTAATCCTCACTATTTAGCTTAATTGTTCCGTGATTGGTTTGAAGGTTTCCCTCGCCATGATAGCAAGCTCATGTCATTTGTAATTTCCTTTAATGATCCTACTTGTTTGATGATATCCTCTTCAACCTTAGTCAACCTGATGTAAACTATGAATTAGATAGATTAATGACCCAATTATTATATATAAATATAGGTAAGACCTTATTTTACGTATATCTTTGGTGATGAGGTTGACAATATCTCCCATATGAAAGATAAGGAGTAACCTAAAACACCTCGAAAGGTACCCCTCTGATATGTTTTGGACTCAATAAGCAGCTAATGTTTTTTCAAGTTCATAACCATAGTGGAAACTATTCCGGCTAGCTTGAACTTATAAACAGGTTCCATAGTTAAAGTCAATTCAAAATATCTCTTATTAGATCTGATAGGGTTTTAATCTAAGTAAATGTAGACGAAACCATGATAAGAAATCTGGTCAACATAAGTTTTAGACGTTATATCCAATAGTAATATGGGCAAAGCAATGTTTCGCAATTTTAAACCTTCTCTATCGCAATACCGATCAGCCCCCAACATTTTTGCCTTAATGATACCTCTTGTATTCATAACGTACAGGACAGTGTAAACCGTTTTATGTGTGGTAGAAGACTCCTCCAGCTTGAGAAGTTTAGGACATAGAAATCTATCACTATTTTCGTCTTGTTGATATGATCTTCCTGCTATTGGGATAGTTTCCACACCTCCTTCATCCATTTATTGATGCTCATTTCAAAGTATGTATACATAGTTTGACTCTTTTACAAATTCTCAATTCATCTATTCTGTCCTTCTATAAAATCTCTGGTAGTATTGAAAGCGTGTTGCTGTTCGTTATTATGTTTGCATCCATCCTATCGGCATAGTACATTTTACAAGCATATTTTGATGTGATGGGAGCTTCGATGTTGATGTTCATCCTCGAGCCTGCATCGTAATATCCTCTTGAGTTTAGAGTTAGATTCTCTTCCGCCTCCCCACTGCCTGATTTATACCTGTAGAGATTATGTCCGAATATCAATATGGACGACATGATTTCTCCATAAATTGAGTCTACACGCATATTACTCGGGTAAGATAAAGGTATCAAACCTGAAGCGGTAACGTACCTTACTAATTATATCTTCTTTATTCAAGACTAAAGATTCGTACTTGTGTTGCAAATCTAACAAACACATGTCCTTGGTCTTTTGGAGCTCATATCTGTACTGATATGATCGTCATATACATGTTTCAAGTATGTATCACCCATCTTGAAAAGGATTAGCAGGTTAGCGTTATCTCTCAACATTGGCTTAGGGATTCGAGAGTAGGTCTGGAATGGATAGAAACAGTCGATAGGCCATACTGAAATAAGCCTGTATGTTATACTGTTTATCACAAGCAACATCGTCAAAAATGAATAGAAAATTGGATTAGGACGGTAGGTTGATCTCATCGTTGTCAGAAAAAAGAAAATACTGGGGCTTTTCGACGAGATCGAGGACTTGAGATAAACGTTGATACTTGGGCTGGCACATCGATTTAGAGTAAACGTACACAATCTTGAACTTTAATCCGATCGGTTCCTCAATTAAACTGATCATGAAACTTGTCCTGCAATTTAAAAGTCTGAAAATGATGCAACAAATAGTATCAGGTAACAACGGTCCATGATTCTGAGGTAAGGCCTAACATTCATCAAGATCATTATCCCTCTTGGGTGACGAATATGTCTGTTTCACTTTCCGCATGTCAACATGCACGGCTATATAATGTACATGTCTTTACAAGCGTCAATCAGTACAAGTCATGATGAAGAAAAGAAAAGGAGTAATATTTTCAACTAATTACCGTTTGAAGCGCATATATCTGAAACCAATATTGTGGACTAAGTACAAAGTTCACAAAACGTTTGAAACGATGGGACCCCATGCGTTAGCGAGTTGGACTGAGCTTGTAGAGCACAAGATATCGCTTACTCCAAAGTAAAAGATATCTGGCCACCCCACAGCAGTTCGAGAACGTACAGAGGAAGCTTGGAAAAGAGTTCTCGCACCCGATCCTAAGTTGGGTGAGAAAGACGCCATTTAGGATACAGCGAACGTGGGGGAGGCTAAGGTTAAGTTGAGTAGTGGTATATCAAAGGGACGTCTTCACCATCGACGTACGAATAAACGACGCACTAATAATCGTCATACGAAGGAGAGTAATAATTAAAAGGGAACGTTTCCATCCCCTCTCCCACACATACTTATTGCCGTATTAGCAGCTGTTCCAGAAAGTTCTGAAGGAATAATGAAAGCTGTGTTGTGAGATGACTATAGAAACATTCACCAATCAGATCAAGGTGGTGCTGTTGTGAAGGCTGCCATATTATACAAGCATAGGGAGCTATGACGTCACAACAACTATTGGGTAAAATGAGGGTAGTTATGTTTAAAACAAGCCACTGGTTTAAAATTTGGTGGTCTATTTCAGCCTCTTGGATCCTAGAAAGGATTAACTTCCATGTACTTTATGTTATTGGGATTTAGGGCACGATTTTTAAAGTTTTTTTTAACGATGTTTATTGTTAGTTACAAAGAATTACAATATTCAAACTATATTAAAAACTTAAAATAACCAAACGATGTATTTGTTAAGTGGGGAAACGCTGTAAAAATACGTTTATAGGTGGATTTATAGATCATTAAATAAATACGAGCTAGTATTATGAAAATTAAAGAGAAGAGGAGAGAAGAATGGAAAGAGCCATAAAGGTATACATTAATAGTAAAAATATAGTAAATCTTAAAACACTATAAATAACATAAATCAAATATTCCATTCATCAGTAAGCATTTAATTATTTATTCCTCAATGAATGGTCTGCATTTTATTTCTTTTCCGTCCTCTCTTTATTTAAGAACACTAATGACAGGTTAACATTGTCATTATTATCTTGCCAGTCATGCATACAGGCACGAGTATTTGGCGTCTTGGACCTGATGATAATAAGAAAATAGTAATTACTAAACTATGATCATTTTTTTGCCGCTTTTAACATTTTACATTCATTAATGATTTTTATAAGGATTAAGGATGGGGAGGCTACCTGGGAGAAAATGCGCTCAAATTAACGCAGAAATAGGAGGGGAAGCCCCTGCGAGAACTACATGTGGGGGAACTCCCCTAAGTGTAACCGTCTAGGTTTTGAACCCAGACCTACCACGTCAATGGCAATCAAGAGAATTTAGAATCCAGAGACTTAGACCGCTTTAACTAGCATAAACTTTAAATTTAATTTTTCAAATACAAATGTTCATAGTTATTTAAACCTAGAAGCCAACTTAAATTAAGATAGCATATCCAATATTGCATACCCTGCTCTAGGGTTAGGGCATGATTTTAAAATCCCTGCCCTGAGCCGTAAATTTGGGGTCTGCACACTCACGTGGTTTTATCAGTAAGTTGTTATAATCCTCTCTCCAGGCTAATGCTCTGTTTCAAGGAAACGAGAAAATAAAAGTAACAAGTAACACATAATCCGTCTTAGTCGAGGTTTGCTTTTATATTTTGTGTTCTGCGTCTTACTGGCTATTCTGGTTGGACGAATATAGTGATAGTTACTCTAACGAGGTAAGTTATTACTATTACTAGCACCGCGTCTTACTACCCGTTCAGACTATACGCACCTACGCTAATGTGTAATGTTAGGGTGATTGTGAGATGAAATGGAGGACCTACAGCTTAACGTGGAATCCGAACCACAGAACGTGCTAAGGATGAGGAAGGAAACATTTCAGATAGGACTGTACAAGGAATCGAACTTTTGAGTACGAGTCAAGTTTTAATTACTGCTCGAATTTGACAAGGAGAATTTTACAAAACTTGAAAAATTTGAGTATTCGATTTTCGATTTTTTTCTTGGAAATTCTTTTATTTCAGTAAGTTGATTTAATTTTAAGATATAATGACATATTAGATAGTCACACATTATTTAGTTTTGTATATTTAAAAAATGTACAATTAGATTAAATCGATTTGAAAATTCGAATTTAATTTGTTCTGAAAAAGTTAATTGTAAAAAATTATGTTTGTACTTATTTATGGATTACGCATAAATCTATTAAAGAAATTAACTCAAAATATCTATTGTACAATTAATACTCAGTATTACTCGAACTCGAAAAAACCTCGTTAGCATTTAAACTCGACTCGAAGTGAAAAAATTGTTACACACCCCTAGTTTTATAGTTAATCTACCCACACTTGAGTGATATGAGGTGGATATACCACCCCCAGTAGACCCGACTGGGATTCAAACCATGATCTCCCTAGCTTCAGCCAGTTAGTCTAACATGAGAGTGACACCTTACACCATTTGATCACTGAAGCTGGTGTTTAATAAAATAAGGATAAAGAAAGAAGTATTTAGAAGAAATTAACCACCATTTTATTGGAGGGAAAGTGGTAACATATTTAGGGAATAAATACTTCTGGTAATATGCGAGTCCTAACTTCCCTGTTACCGTCAAAACATACTTCTGGTAATATGTGAGTCCTAACTGCCCTGTTACCGTCAAAACATACTTCTGGTAATATGTGAGTCCTAACTGCCCTGTTACCGTCAAAACATACTTCTGGTAATATGTGAGTCCTAACTGCCCTGTTACCGTCAAAACATACTTCTGGTAATATGTGAGTCCTAACTGCCCTGTTACCGTCAAAACATACTTCTGGTAATATGTGAGTCCTAACTGCCCTGTTACCGTCAAAACATACTTCTGGTAATATGTGAGTCCTAACTGCCCTGTTACCGTCAAAACATACTTCTGGTAATATGTGAGTCCTAACTGCTCTGTTACCGTCAAAACATACTTCTGGTAATATGTGAGTCCTAACTGCCCTGTTACCGTCAAAACATACTTCTGGTAATATGCGAGTCCTAACTGCCCTGTTACCGTCAAAACATACTTCTGGTAATATGTGAGTCCTAACTGCCCTGTTACCGTCAAAACATACTTCTGGTAATATGTGAGTCCTAACTGCCCTGTTACCGTCAAAACATACTTCTGGTAATATGTGAGTCCTAACTGCCCTGTTACCGTCAAAACATACTTCTGGTAATATGTGAGTCCTAACTGCCCTGTTACCGTCAAAACATACTTCTGGTAATATGTGAGTCCTAACTGCCCTGTTACCGTCAAAACATACTTCTGGTAATATGTGAGTCCTAACTGCCCTGTTACCGTCAAAACATACTTCTGGTAATATGTGAGTCCTAACTGCCCTGTTACCGTCAAAACATACTTCTGGTAATATGTGAGTCCTAACTGCTCTGTTACCGTCAAAACATACTTCTGGTAATATGTGAGTCCTAACTGCCCTGTTACCGTCAAAACATACTTCTGGTAATATGCGAGTCCTAACTGCCCTGTTACCGTCAAAACATACTTCTGGTAATATGTGAGTCCTAACTGCCCTGTTACCGTCAAAACATACTTCTGGTAATATGTGAGTCCTAACTGCCCTGTTACCGTCAAAACATACTTCTGGTAATATGTGAGTCCTAACTGCCCTGTTACCGTCAAAACATACTTCTGATAATATGTGAGTCCTAACTGCCCTGTTACCGTCAAAACATACTTCTGGTAATATGTGAGTCCTAACTTCCCTGTTACCGTCAAAACATACTCATATATTTGAAAAATGATATCTAGAGACGTGAATCGAAGCTGGGACGCTTCACTTAACGTGGCAGTGCTCTACCACTGAGAACCCACGAGTGGTCCATTGCCTAGTTTCATTCCTCACTCGTAGTTTAGGGTGGAATTGTATAATGTAATGACAACTTTTTATCATCATTTAAAACGTTTCTCATCTGCATGGTGCCAAAAAAAAAGAGTAAAAAAACCATTTTGTTAATTTTGGCAAAAAAAATAATAAAAAATTGCTATATAAACTGACAAAACCTCTCCCCCTACCTCGTGGTCTCTACACTCTTATCTTAAGCCAAAGTTTGTGATGAGTTTGTTCTGAATTCGGGACGATTCCCTGGTAGCTCAGCCGCGGTAGAGCATTGGTTTCAAAAGCTAACGATTCATGGCTAGGTTATGTTGTTCAAATGTCATTTCTCAAATTAAATAATATGTCGTTTGATGCGGCCTAGTCCCAGATTAAATATCATACCAACCTTCTAGGCTAAGGCTTCAATATTAATCTACAATAAGCGGTGGCTTGCCTTCACCGACAAAACAGACAAGACGAGACCGACTCTTTCTCCACATGCGGGTCAATGTTTGCTATTCTACATGTAGTCTGTTTCAGGCCCAAATGTTGTTTCTTGTGGTGATCAGACTCCACACGTGCGAGTATGTCATGTTATGTTATGTAATGAATGTCAAAGTTTGTTTGACGAGCGAACATCACCGGTCCAACAAGTCCCAACTTGCATCTATCGCAAGCTTCAAGGACACTCTGTTGTAGCTAGCTTTGTTTACTCTGAGCCCCGAGCTATTGAGTGCAACACTGGGACAACTCGCAGTTCCCTGTCTCGGGCAGATCTCGTGACACAAGATCTATGGAGCACTGGACCAACTCACACAGTTTCCTGTACTAGTACTCTATGGAGCACTGGACCAACTCACACAGTTTCCTGTACTAGTACTGTATGGAGCACTGGACCAACTCACACAGTTTCCTGTACTAGTACTCTATGGAGCACTGGACCAACTCAAACAGTTTCCTGTACTAGTACTCTATGGAGCACTGGACCAACTCACACAGTTTCCTGTACTAGTACTCTATGGAGCACTGGACCAACTCACACAGTTTCCTGTACTAGTACTCTATGGAGCACTGGACCATTTGTGGACTAAATTTCGTCCATGCTGGTGGCTTGTGAGGTGTGGGATGTCACCCCATCCTGCTGGAAATATACAGTGAAGAATTCTACGTCATTCAATCGATTTACAAAGGTGTTGAAAGATTTCAATATAAACAGCTGTTGTGATGGTTGTATCAAAGAAGATGGGACCATTTAGGCGCTGCCGGAACATCTCACACCAAAAACAAATCTTCTCTGAATGAAAGGGTCATTCACGTATCACGCTGGGATTTTCACTTGCCCAAATACGTAAATTTTGAGAACCGAGAACCAAGTGTAGTCCAGAATGCCCAGATTGTCTCGAATAAATGTTTGAAACCATCGACAGTATGTAACTCTTTTCCATTGGTAAGGTGCTCTTAATTAATGAACCACGGAGATACTGTACGCATGAGCTTTTTTTTTTTGCATCCTGTTGACAAGTGCTTCTGGACACCCTGGTTCCTCTTAAATTCGGTGCAGTGGTTTCTTGGGAGACGTCAGTAGTCGGTCCTTCACAATCTGGATCGTTTCCTCTGACATTTGTGAACGACCTCCTGCATGGTCGTCAATAAAGACCCCTTGGTTTCCAGTTTATTTGACAAGGCCCAAATGCTGGACTTGCTCAGCAGATGTCGGCCTCCAAACTTCTCCAGGAATTGACATGACTTTATTGAGTCTGTTTTCCAATAATTGCTCCGTCGAGTAAACATTTTCCAACTATCCTGTGTGAACTCCCACGTACAACCGTATTGTGAAAACACCCTCAGCCAAGTGACAGAACAACAGACCAGTAGAGGAGTGTGTCAGTCAGGAGACAGCCTTGCGAGACATGCTGGTTGGGTGGCAGACCACTACTCCGTGTTGCAACAATTAGGTGCCACGTTACACACACACACACACACACACTGACGCAGCCATGATTCGTTTGTGTGTGTTTGTGGAGGTTTAGTTTCACTGACCAACTAAGTGGGGTCCATTGGTATTTACCGCGGGAAAATTTGAAAATTTAAGTAATGCAAAATGCAAATGCATCAAAAGAAATACAATAATATCCAAAATAATTTAAAATTTATAAAAGTACACATAATTCTGTAATTATTACGACTACTAAGTTTTTATGAACACATTTTTAACCATGCATACTGCTAGAATATACAAACATGCAAGTTTAAATAAATATTTTGGAAATTTGATTTATAAAATTATTTTATGATCTAAGATCTGAAAATACAAATAAGCAACTTGCACTAACTCTCAACTCACAAAATCACTTTTGAACTAATTCACTTTAGTCTTATGTTAATTTTTCTTGGCTTCATAGAAAGTAATTGAGAACTTCATCCTCCCCATGTGGAAAGATCATATCTGGCCAGAACTGGTCCATATCTGGGCCAGATATGCCCAGAGCTGGGGCGGATCCAGGCCAGATCTGGTATTTTCACATGGGTCTGTAACTGACACCTCTGGATGTATGTACATGAAGCCCATTAAGTCTGTCTTCATTTGTAGAGTTCCTCATGTATGATTTCACCAGGGATGAGAAGGATGTAGGTGGGTAGCGGGGTCTGGGGGTGGGGGATTAAACCCTGAACCCCCCCCCCTAACCCTTGGCTGCGCCAGTGCAAACACATTCCTTTCTTTCTCACACAACGAACGTAATCCTGTTCAAATTTTGTAGCAATATCTTCATGAGTGTTAAAATTAATAAATAAATGGCAAGTTCGGTAGGAGTGGTACACCGCGTATTTATTATATACTGGCATTTTCCCACTACTTAACTCGATACAGACAATACATAAACACATTTGACCACACCAAATGCTAGCAAAGGATTAAGTTTGGTCGAGAGCATTGTTTTATGTGCGTGCGAAGATTCATAAGAACCACGGACTCACCCTCCACACCCCAGCTCATATCACGTGACATCTCATGTATCCACTGCGATGAATGTTCACTGCTTACGACCAGTTTTTTCGACAGTACTTCATTCGTTGATGAGATAGAGCGATGGTATTAGCTTACCATGATTAAATAAAGTACAAAAGAAGATGTCCCATCTCGATCTGATGAGTAATTTTTGAGTTTACTGGCAAAAAACAAACAGATATACATAGAAACATTTTAAAAACTGATTAACTTATTTGTTATTATTATTGATTATAATGCTCAGAAAAAGGAAAATTCCACAAGAAATCGAATGTGCAAACAAACCCTTAAGTCGTTTTATGTATAGATTTATTATCTAAGAAATAAAAATGAGGTAAATTTAAAAAAAATCATTCTATAGTAACCACCTTATCACACCAAATAAAATTGAGCTAGATGTAAAAGCCACTTTTGTCTATATTTTTATTTGCGAAATAAACATATAATCTCCTTATGTGAATGCATGAAATGAAAAAGCACCTACACTTAAAACGTAAATGCAAGGTCTATCATTGGTTTGTTAATCTTTCCAAACGCTCCGTTGCCAAGCAGACATACAAAGAAGATTTATACGGTACTTTAAAAGTTAATATATTTGAATTATTATATATTTAAGACGCAAATCTAACCACAATAACAGTCGGTATTTTGTCACTGTTTTGCTCTTTGATGTTGAGATATTATGATGGTATCTAGAAAAAAAATAAAGAACTCAACAGAAGTAGTCCCATCTCAATCCGATAAGGTTTTTTTTAGTTTACTTGCAACAGACAAACATAATCGAAGGCAAAGACATATTTTGAGTTTTATTAGTGTATAGTCATGAGTATAGAATAATTTTCATACAGGGTGAATAAATAATATTATTAAAGTTCCATTACATCTTTGGTCAATAAATACGTTAAAAGAGCGCTTTCTTGTAAAATATATACTTGTTCTGTATAGAAGTTTCGATAAAATTGTATTAATAGTTTGAGTACATAGGCATGTCAATACTTTCATTTACCGTATCCTGTCTTATTCATTTATAGATAATTATAGATTATAGACCGAATTTATTGACACTTTCTAATAACACGAATATATCAAAAATATTACTACGTGGTGTATATATACTGTATACCATATAAATGTCAAATACGTCTCTATACGGATTACATTTGTGGTTTTAGAATGGTTGTCCACAAAAATGTCAAGAAAAAATGGTGACCTTAGTTTACAGGTAGAATATAAGGGGGTGTTTATTATAAGTTTGAAAGAATAGTCGGATATATTAGTTTTTTCTTGATTTTTTTTTTCTATCAATAATCCAATGAACATTTAATATTATGTTAATAAATGAACATATGTTATATATTGATTCAACACTTATCAAAAACATTCGGCTGGCGTGATCAAAATTAGTTTTCCCTCAGAAACCAAATTATAACATTACGCTTACGTGATCGCGCAAGCGCAAGTGCACATCGCAATATCCCAATTCGTGACGTTAAAAGCTTCGGGGTTGGGTTCAAAATATATATAAATTATTACTTTATTCAAATATGATATTAGAATCCCTTATTGAAATACTAATAAATAGGTCGCTGTCTGAGTTCACTCATAATAATACCAATGCGGGTTGCACTGGCTACCATGGTGAGTTGGATTGGTAGAATTCAGAGCAGCACACTCTACGCCGCGGAATAAGCGTGTTAAAAACAGCACGAAGTCTCGACAGACTGTGGCGAGCTACCGTCGGAGAACACGTACTTCACATAAGATCTCTACCCTCTGAAGGTGACCTGGTGGTCTGGGGTAAGGTGTCAGACTTCTATGCTGGCGGCCGGGGTTCAATCCTCGGTCCCGGCACAGATTTATCTGATTACCAAACCCTTCCTTCACCTCTGACAAGACATCTTGTGAATGTGAGGAATGCCAGGCCTCCACCGTGGTTCGGATTCCACGTTAAACTGTAGGTCCTTCATTTCATCTCACAATCACCCTACCATTACACATTAGCGTAAGTGCGTATAACCCGAATGGGTAGTAAGACGCGGTGCTAATAATAATAATAATAATAATAATAATAATAATCTACCCTCTGGAACTTTGTAAAAGCAACTCATTTCCCCCCTCCTCCATTACAAACCCTTGTTTACTTCCAAATAAGACTCTAGCCTGTCTGGGCGAGACAAGGATGGAAGAATTAAGAAATACTTTGCAATTCTACAGCCAAAATAATATCAAAATATAGTATAAGTTTTAATATCATGGTGGATTAAATTTATTACATATGAATTAAAGGGGTTGATAAAATAATAATTTTACCAAATGTATAAACAGTTCCTTATGTGCCGGCTCCAAACTATGAGCAGCCAAACTGGTCGTTATTACACTGGGGTGGATAGATAGATACTTGAGACTTGTTTTGTCTCTAATGGTCTCAGCCACTGCGTAGCAACGATGGACAATCTATTCTACGTCACAGAACCTCTAAAGAGATTAACAGAATAAACACTAGAGTAGACAACATTGTCAAAAGTCACCATGTTAGTCAAAAGTGACGGCTGCAAAACACATGGCTTGGATTATGAACATAAAAAAGTAGAGTTAACCTCATAGTTATCGGATTTAGTTGTTCCTACTATGTGGTCTTCTGTAAGGACTGAGCGAGGGACTGATTTGTTTAGGTATGAGGTACGTCATCACAGTTTATTAGCAGACTAGGTGTTTTTTGTTTAAAGTTGTGTTTTTATCTTCCCTCTAAGCGAATGTTGGTGCAGTTCCTTCTGATTTTATCTTCTTATCATCTTCCCTTTAATTACATGTCCACACACCCCTGTGGTCACATGGTCTAAGGCGTCACTCTCGCAATAGACTGGCCTGCCCTTGACGAGATCAGGGTTTGAATTTAGTACTTGTCCAAGTTTGTGTACACAATAAAACTATGAGGGTTTATTTTATTGCTCGCCACGCCTTACCACCCATCCAAAATATCCATGCATTTATTTTATTGTTACCCGCCTCGGTGGCGTAGTTGGCTAACGCGCTAGTCATGTTGAGCTAGACTACTGAGGACGGGGAGATCGAGGTTCGAATCTCGGTCGGGTGAACTGGGGGTGGCTTTTCCTAAATGGTTTTCCACTTTCCCTCCACGCAAATGCGGGTTCACTTCCTCTAATTCAACCTTCCCAATTCCCAATCCATTAGCGTAATTAGTACTAAAAGCGTATAACCCGAACGGGTAGTAAGACGCAGTGCTAAATAATAATAGTAATAATATTTTATACTTCACCACGTCTTACCACCCATCCGAGCTATGCATGTATGTATTCACACTAGTGAGTTGGGGTTGAGGAAGTCTAGAGAGAAGAAGGGAACTTTTTTTGTAAAAACCATCCTTAGTCCATCCCACTGGGGTTCTCTACCATCACCGGCATAACAAACTAGACAAGCGTGACTACTAGCCCGCGTGGCCACCATTGTGGGTTTCACTTGTGTTACCGTTCCCATGTTATCATCAAGACTGTACCAGCTGATAGCATACAGTAGGCCTACAGTCACAGCAACCCAGCGTTCCAAACGGCCCGCAAGCTATGCAGTAAGAATATTAGTTTAAAACGTTACATTTCTTTAGTAATATTACTTCCAGAAAGCCTTAATTAGAGAATTTACATATCTCTAGAATTATATGAAGAGCACTAAAACATAATAATCACAATGCGCCATTTTAAGAACATGACTATTAAATCCTCCAATTTAATTCAAAATTATAAATAAATAATTATCGTAGTGCGTCTAACCTTATAAAATATAATACATAGGCCTATGAATGATTTGAAACAATATTAGTTGTGCTTTCTGGCCGCTAGGAGCGCTATCACCGTATCAGTCTCAAAGATTTGCCAGTTGTTTCACGACTGTATATTTTATAGCATGGTATTATTTTCATAGGAAGAGCTTTATCTTGCAGATGGAAAAGCTAATATGCATCGGCTCATGTTATCTGCAGTCGCAACTCATGACATTAGTTCACTATGTCATACGGATTCCAACATTATTTGTATACGTCTAAAGTAAAACAAATAAGATAGTTTGTCCCATAATTTAGTTTGTTTCGGAACCATCATGTAAGCTTTGTCAAGGTCTATAGTAGCCCTACCAAATGAGCCAAACAGGAGGGTATTAAACTGTAGTACTTTAGTACTAAGATGAACAAACACTAAAGCGAATATAATTCTTATGGCTAAGATGAAGATTATTATGATAAACGTAATCTCTTTCTCACTTATGTTCTGTAGCAACCTTGGATTTATATATATCTCAAGACTCGCCCATCATGGCAGACACCTAAAGTCATTATATTCAACATATCAACTTGGTTTCCTTGTTTATATTTTTTATCTTACTTTTTATTGCTTTCTTCTCCTGCGTCCACAAGTGTTTAGCTCCTTGTTTATTTTTTTGTACTTCTTCCCACACCCTTCCCCTCCTCCTAGTCTAACTGGTTTATTTTCCATCGCAACGTACAACTTTTTTTTTTTGTTCTCCTATCTCTTAGTTTTTTATTCTTCTTCTTCTTACTATTTGTGTAGGCCTCCATCTCTTCTCGTAAAAGTGTCCTTGATCTGAGAGCGCGTGACGTCACAGGGCTCGGTAATTTACCACGTGGCTCGCGTACAACTCACAGCAGCTCTGATGAGTACAGTCCCCCACACAACACTATACACAGTTTGTTAAGTAGGGACCAGAGGGACGGCGGGAAGGATGTTATAAAGAGAGCAAATAGTTTTGCTAAAAGAAAAGTGCGTGGTTTTTAAATATCATACTTTTAAACCACAAGCTTTATTTAACAGCACTGGGCTAGAGAGGAGGAGGAGTGTTTGTAAGAAAAACACCCACATTGGCGTGAAGAGTGGATGGGAAAACTAAAACAACAAATCGCATATTCAAGCCCACATCCTCCTGTAATCCTCGACATACCGGTCACTGAAAAATCCATACAATTGTGACTCTGATGTACTAGACTGCGTGACCACTGGTGCACGTGAGTATAACACAAGGCAGCAGTGACAGGTGAAAATATGCATACAGGCTAATAGCGAGATAACGTTGCAAATTGATCAAATTAAAGAGAAGCAAAAATATAACAAATGAAAGTAGGGCAAAGATACAGATAAATAACGTTGAACTAAAAGAAACAATGCTGAGTATCTATCAATACATGATCCACCAGAAAAGATGTTTTCCATATTTGTGACTTGTTTCACAATATCATAATATGTCTTTTTTTCCTTGATGTTGGTATTGTGCTTTTTACCCTCCTTCCAAGTATTTAGATACATATTTCACTTATTTTCATACGAGAGCATGACTTTCATGTTGTCAAGGTCACCTTTCTGATAGTTCATAGCTGGTGACTTTTACATCTATTGGTTTTTTTATATTTTTTTTAACTAGAAAATTACAAAACACCGTGAATAATAATTTGTAGAAAATTGCTATGTGCCTTATTTTAAATTATAGCGGTCACCTAATTTGTCAAAGTAGTTCAAGTGTATTTCACCATCTTCTATGTTCTCCCTTTAATTATTATTTTGTTGTATAACAATCACAAAACTGTTTCAAATTTATTGAATTCACTTTCCTTAGAAATTAAATGCAAAGTAAATGGTGTTTATATTAACTTGAATTATTTGTTGATATTTTTACCTCATATGAGAGTGATAAATTAAATAAAGACACTTTATTTAAATTATTATATTAATTACCTAACATATAAACAAAAACTCGCAATGAATGCAGACGACTAGATAAAACACGCACTTTAGAAATGTAAACTAAGAATTATACACTCAAAGAAAGAACGCATTTAACGACTAAACTGATGAATTATGGTAAATATAACCTTTATTAACAGATATCTGCTTCAGAAGAATTAGCAACCCCCTCCAGCTTAGTACCAGTGTCTTGACCATAACTTAACTTACAAGCAAAGAGGATCCAAAGTTAGTTCCACCATATCTTCTCATTCCAAAAACTGTATTTAAAAACATATATACTTAGTCAACATTAATGCCTAGAGTTACTCAAAATGGGTGAAAAGCAATAAAATATGACCTAAAAATCCCAAATGACAAATAATGACAGGAAAATCACCCATAACACCATTTCCACGACCAAGGAATGGGCATCATCTATACATACATTAGCATTGTCCGTGATGTTCCAAGAATAACATGACATGTAATCAAACCCGGGTCTTGGTTACTACTGAGTAAGTTTACAATCTGTTGGAGGTGGTTGTATCTTTTTGGCGTGTCTCATGCTGTGTGCTGGAACAGGGTTTCTTAACCCCTCTCCCCCTCCCAACCATACCCCCGCCTCCTTATTTAATAGCCGCACCATCTCTACACGCCCCTATTCCCCTCACTCCATCAACCACTTTTCCTCTACACTTATTTTTATAAAAAAAAAAACTTCCTTCCCTCCTCCGGCTCAGAACAGATCTCCCTGACGTAAAGATGCAGGTGTAAGTCAGCTGAGCTGGCTCCAGTGTTGCCACACTTCTCTCGCTCCAGCTCAACAAATTTCCCTGACGTAAAGATGCAGGTGTAAGTCAGCTGAGCTGGCTCCAGTGTTGCCACACTTCTCTCACTCCAGCTCAGAACAGATCTCCCTGACGTAAAGATGCAGGTGTAAGTCAGCTGAGCTGGCTCCAGTGTTGCCACACTTCTCTCGCTCCAGCTCAACAAATTTCTCCTGACGTAAAGATGCAGGTGTAAGTCAGCTGAGCTGGCTCCAGTGTTGCCACACTTCTCTCACTCCAGCTCAGAACAGATCTCCCTGACGTAAAGATGCAGGTGTAAGTCAGCTGAGCTGGCTCCAGTGTTGCCACACTTCCATCCCTCCAGCTCAGAACAGATTTCCCTGACGTAAAGATGCAGGTGTAAGTCAGCTGAGCTGGCTCCAGTGTTGCCACACTTCTCTCACTCCAGCTCAGAACAGATCTCCCTGACGTAAAGATGCAGGTGTAAGTCAGCTGAGCTGGCTCCAGTGTTGCCACACTTCTCTCGCTCCAGCTCAACAAATTTCCCTGACGTAAAGATGCAGGTGTAAGTCAGCTGAGCTGGCTCCAGTGTTGCCACACTTCCCTCCCTCCAGCTCAACAAATTTCCCTGACGTAAAGATGCAGGTGTAAGTCAGCTGAGCTGGCTCCAGTGTTGCCACACTTCCCTCCCTCCAGCTCAACAAATTTCCCTGACGTAAAGATGCAGGTGTAAGTCAGCTGAGCTGGCTCCAGTGTTGCCACACTTCCCTCCCTCCAGCTCAACAAATTTCCCTGACGTAAAGATGCAGGTGTAAGTCAGCTGAGCTGGCTCCAGTGTTGCCACACTTCTCTCGCTCCAGCTCAACAAATTTCCCTGACGTAAATATGCAGGTGTAAGTCAGCTGAGCTGGCTCCAGTGTTGCCACACTTCCCTCCCTCCAGCTCAACAAATTTCCCTGACGTAAAGATGCAGGTGTAAGTCAGCTGAGCTTGCTCCAGTGTTGCCACACTTCCAGACCAAAGAAAAGTCTACCGCTAACTCATGTTTTAACACGAACTGGGACAATATTGGAAGCATTAGCTGGCATCTTTTAAAACACACCAGACTGTCATTTTAGAAGATGACTTGGAAATTAGATTAAGCCAAAACATAATTCTCATCTCGTCATAATATTAACGCAGTCGAATCACCATAATAATAACATGGAATCAAATACAATGATTTTGTAGATCTAAGATAAGCTTTTACTGCTATTCGGCCAAAAAATCTCTTTATAAAATACACTTTTTTACGGCCAACATTGATAGCATTTACTTTATTAGATGTTTTACTGTGTAAGTTGAGATCATGAGTAGACTGGCGGGTCCCATTCAGACAGGGATGACCACTTTGACAGTAAAAGAAGTCGGAGGGGTGGGGGTTTAGAAAATATGATTTACAAGATTTAGAATGGGGAGAGATAAGAAAATGATTAATGAATAAAAATACACTGTTTATATTCACGATTGTAAATGAACTTCAGCGCCATTAGATAATTTTACCCCAACCGACATATTTTCTACACCATTTCACGATGGTATCCGACCTTTATTCCGGAGAATACAACACGAGTAAAGATTTATCCCATTAAATATGCCCGCATAATTGGGTTTCCATTAATTCGGTAAATTAATTCACTCTTTACCTGTAATCGCGTTAGTGCTCTATATTACGACACTCAAATGATATAGTTTTGAGACGTTAACGGTCGATTTTTGAAAATGACAATGTTTTAACGACTCTCAGATCTGTGAAATCATACCTCACTTAGGCATGTCGAGAAAGTATCCATACTTTACTAATATCCTTATTATCCTTTTGATATTTATACTTTTTACACAATACGTTGGCCTTGATACTTTTACTCTTAAGAGTACTTACGTTTCGGGAGCGGATATGTATCGAAATTAACTATAATTTTAGCTATATTTGTCTTAATGGTGTAGTAATAATTTAACGCCCACGCTCTGAAAGTCTAATTACAAAGTCCTCCTTCTTCATTCTGAAACTACCTATATGCACAAGTCTAATACCTATTTACAATCTTGAATATTTGCATCGTTATTATTTTTAGAGATTTAACGTAAATGGTATAGAGAAAAAACAACACTATTATATTGTAAATAAAATTAGGTACAAACATTTTAAATATATAAAATAAATAGAGGAAAAAATCATATTCGGACGGTTTCCTGATTATTATTAAGAAGCTGATCCTTATTGTTATCGATATTTTTATTTCTATAATTTTATGGTATCGATACATTTATTCCATTACGTGAAATTATTAAAGTATCGATACTTTTCCCAAGTTCCCTAACCCGCCGGGCGAGGTCAACACTGCTTCTGGAACATTGCCTCCAGGGATGATTATGAGTCTATAATTAGAGTGGAAGGGAAGATTCGTGAGAGACGAAGACGCGGCAACGTCGCAGCAAGCAGTGTTGCACACAGCTGAGAGCTGACAGCGGGAGGTGGGTGACCAGATTTGACGGTCTACCCGCAACAAGGAGACAAGGCGCGTCTCTTCCTCTCTGGCCTGACAAGCTAATTCGGCGTGGCCAGACTAAACATTAGTTATTTCTAAACTGTCTTATTATACTGACTTTATTCAAGATCGTACTTTACTCGTAGCACATATATGATACACTTGTGTTAAAAAAATCATACACACATAATATTATATAAGATTGCAAAGAAACAATTTATAAATTAGAGAGATAAGTTAATAACAAGTGACTGTTCCTTTGGTCCCTTGTTGCATTGGAGACAACACTGGTTCTACAACTATTCTCTTTCTTTCCACTCTCCACTAACACAATCTTAATCTATTCCCCCCCCCCCCCCCCCCGTATTATTTTTTTATATTTTTACACTATAGACTACACTCGAGTTGAAACGAGGTGGTTTTTGAGGTCGAACAATTACCTTTCATTATATGCGGGGAACAATACACTATCGCGACATGACTAGTTAGTATCTTTCTTATTTATATACATTTTTTTATCTGTCAGTTGCAGTAATGTTTTCTGTCATTTAGGGGGCATAAAAAATAGGACTACGTGTTCAATATTTTTACCTTTCAAATTTGAAAAAAATACATCTTTCGTTGGCAGCTAACATATGTTTCTTCAGATTCTGTTTTTTTGGGGGGGCAAAAACATAATGGTATGTAGATGTGGCCAAAACTTAACACGTGAGAAAGATACAACAGGGGTTCCTGTAAGAAAATGTTATTAGATTGACAAGCCTATTAAATTGATGAACACAAGTGCGAAAGTGTCAGAATGTATCCAAATAAGCGTCAGCACCTTAGGATACATCAATAACACAACATATTAAGGTAATAGAAATAAATACGTATAAGTTTGTATAAATATTGAAAACGGTTGGTTAAGTCTCCCAAATTAATTTATCAAATGATAAGTCTATTTTTGGTATTCCCCAATTATTGATATTTGGTGTAGAACTCATTACTTCGGTCATTTATACCAAGGGCAGACTTCATTACCTCATAGGCAGAGGCGCTAGTTACTTAGACATACCTCATAGGCAGAGGTAGTTTGTTACTTATATATTACTTAGTGTATATATGACCTTCCAGTCGTGCCCAGATGTTAAAATTTCTAGCATTACGTGGTTAAATAAATGAGTTTGATCTTCATAGTAAATGTGATCAAAAATAATTTGAATTTGATTAAAAACTGTTGGTGCACATCAATACAACTCTTTTTGAATTGACTTTTAAATATTACATTTCATACATTAATATAATAATTAATAACTATATTGTACCGACATTAAATATTTTATTAATAGATATAATTCTGTCTTCTTTATTTTGAACGGTTTTTATTGTTTATAAATTAGGCCTATCTTATTTTCAGGATAACTATCCTGAGTACTACTTTGTAATTAATTAATTTGTCTTGTTATACAATATATAACTCTCCATAAAACTTTAAAATGAAAGTGGTGTTAGTAACTGTCCATGTGTCAAGGTGTTGTGTGTTCGTTAGCAATATTTATTTAACATCACTCCTCAAACCACCCTTATAATATATTATTCGTACTGCAGGGGTTGCTAGCTGTCATGATTATCAAGGGTCAAACGCAGAGCTAGATTTAGGGGGCCACTCATGGCACACGTGACTACTAACAACAAATGGACACACCACTAGTCTTTATACACTGTATAAAGCATTGGCACACTTTCTCACACATAAAGGTTTATAGTAAAGTTAAAGTTTTATTTGTTTTGTATCTTGTTATGGCTTGTTTGTAAATTCGCCTCCATCGAAAAGTTACACACTACCATTCTGAGCAGATGTTTAGCTTTCTTTTTAAAGAGGAATTTAACATGTGCAAACTTAAATGTTATTTATTTATTTTAAAATGGGATTAACAGTTTATCAGCTGAACTAGTATTGCAGCAGTAGTTGCCCGGTTTTAAGACACATAAATTCAAATAAAATATTGTCAGTATTTGCCTAGGAGTTTGATACGTCCTCCCGTCTAGGCACACCAACTGAAATATTATTAGGGTCGACAATTGGTTGGAATATTTTTTAGCGCTGAATCTTACAACCTATTCAATCTATTCAAGTTATTAGAATATTCACTAATTACGCTAGTGACTTAGGAATGAGTAAGGTTGAATTTAGAGGAAGTGTAACCGTATTTACGTGGAGGGAAGAGTGGGGAACCATTTAGGAAAAATGCACCCTCAGTACACCTTACCAGTATTTAATCCCCAATCACCTCGTTACCCTCAATCCAGTAGAGCATGAGATTGACGCCAGATTTTAAACATTCACCCATCGAAGTGGGTTTGAGTACCGGATAGTGGTGTAAAAAGATGTCGATCCCATGTTGATTGTGGAATGTTAAACTAACCCTGGAAGGTTTGTCAACATAACTTTCCCAACTACATTCGCTCACGCTCATAGAAACTATATTGTTCTTGGATTGTACTCAGTCGATTCAGAAAGTGCACGTTAAATACCTCAAATAAATTAAATTAAATTAATAAATAATTGGGTTTCATCATTTTCTTAGGACATACCGGAACTTTTCTAATACGCCTTTCTTCAATTAGAGATTGCTCTTCTATCCAAAGTCTTCTCTACATCATGACGTGGGACTTGTGGTCAGGCCTTCTTCTGTGGGATTGGCGTCACGACGTAATAATCGAGTGTAATCTGTGGGATTGGCGTCCCGACGTAATACTCGAGTGTAATCTGCGGCCACAGCCAGTTTTAGGTGAGATGGAGAATTTGCCGAGATGATGATCCACCCATCTTCAACATGCTTAGAGGAAAGAGCAGAGACAAGGAACCTCATATTCTACATTTTAGTTGAATGTCCTTGTCTTCCTTGCTTAGAGACAGGAGCAGGGACAAGGAGCCTCATATTCTACATTTTAGTTGAATGTCCTTGTCTTCCTTGCTTAGAGGGAGGAGCAGGGACAATGAGCCTCATATTCTACATTTTAGTTGAATGTTCTTGTCTTCCTTGCTTAGAGACAGGAGCAGTCACAAGGAACCTCAAATTCTACATTTTAGTTGAATGTCCTTGTCTTCCTTGCTTAGAGGGAGGAGCAGGGACAATGAGCCTCATATTCTACATTTTAGTTGAATGTTCTTGTCTTCCTTGCTTAGAGACAGGAGCAGGGACAAGGAACCTCAAATTCTACATTTTAGTTGAATGTCCTTGTCTTCCTTGCTTAGAGACAGGAGCAGGGACAAGGAACCTCATTATTCTACATTTTAGTTGAATGTCCTTGTCTTCCTTGCTTAGAGGGAGGAGCAGGGACAAGGAACCTCATATTCTACATTTTAGTTGAATGTCCTTGTCTTCCTTGCTTAGAGGGAGGAGCAGGGACAATGAGCCTCATATTCTACATTTTAGTTGAATGTCCTTGTCTTCCTTGCTTAGAGACAGGAGCAGGGACAAGGAACCTCATTATTCTACATTTTAGTTGAATGTCCTTGCCTTCCTTGCTTAGAGCGAGGAGCAGGGACAAGGAGCCTCATATTCTACATTTTAGTTGAATGTCCTTGTCTTCCTTGCTTAGAGGGAGGAGCAGGGAAAAGGAACCTCATATTCTACATTTTAGTTGAATGTCCTTGTTTTCCTTGCTTAGAGGGAGGAGCAGGGACAATGAGCCTCATATTCTACATTTTAGTTGAATGTCCTTGTCTTCCTTGCTTAGAGGGAGGAGCAGGGACAAGGAGCCTCATATTCTACATTTTAGTTGAATGTCCTTGTCTTCCTTGCTTAGAGGGAGGAGCAGGGACAAGGAGCCTCATATTCTACATTTTAGTTGAATGTCCTTGTCTTCCTTGCTTAGAGGGAGGAGCAGGGACAAGGAGCCTCATATTCTACATTTTAGTTGAATGTCCTTGTCTTCCTTGCTTAGAGGAGGAGCAGGGACAAGGAGCCTCATATTCTACATTTTAGTTGAATGTCCTTGTCTTCCTTGCATAGAGACAGGAGCAGGGACAAGGAGCCTCATATTCTACATTTTAGTTGAATGTCCTTGTCTTCCTTGCTTAGAGACAGGAGCAGGGACAAGGAGCCTCATATTCTACATTTTAGTTGAATGTCCTTGTCTTCCTTGCTTAGAGACAGGAGCAGGGACAAGGAGCCTCATATTCTACATTTTAGTTGAATGTCCTTGTCTTCCTTGCATAGAGACAGGAGCAGGGACAAGGAGCCTCATATTCTACATTTTAGTTGAATGTCCTTGTCTTCCTTGCTTAGAGACAGGAGCAGGGACAAGGAGCCTCATATTCTACATTTTAGTTGAATGTCCTTGTCTTCCTTGCATAGAGACAGGAGCAGGGACAAGGAGCCTCATATTCTACATTTTAGTTGAATGTCCTTGTCTTCCTTGCTTAGAGACAGGAGCAGGGACAAGGAGCCTCATATTCTACATTTTAGTTGAATGTCCTTGTCTTCCTTGCTTAGAGACAGGAGCAGGGACAAGGAGCCTCATATTCTACATTTTAGTTGAATGTCCTTGTCTTCCTTGCATAGAGACAGGAGCAGGGACAAGGAGCCTCATATTCTACATTTTAGTTGAATGTCCTTGTCTTCCTTGCTTAGAGACAGGAGCAGGGACAAGGAGCCTCATATTCTACATTTTAGTTGAATGTCCTTGTCCTCATTGCTTAGAGGGAGGAGCAGGGACAAGGAGCCTCATATTCTACATTTTAGTTGAATGTCCTTGTCTTCCTTGCTTAGAGACAGGAGCAGGGACAAGGAGCCTCATATTCTACATTTTAGTTGAATGTCCTTGTCTTCCTTGCTTAGAGACAGGAGCAGAGACAAGGAGCCTCATATTCTACATTTTAGTTGAATGTCCTTGTCCTCATTGCTTAGAGGGAGGAGCAGGGACAAGGAGCCTCATATTCTACATTTTAGTTGAATGTCCTGGTCTTCCTTGCTTTTTCGCGTGGGGCAAACTTTTGGATTTTCCGCCATAAACTCTTATACTGTCAAACTCTAGGGTTGAATTAGGTTGGTTAGCTAAGGTTTGTTTTGGTTAGAATAAGTTAGGTTGGGTAAGGCTAGGTTTGGTCAGGGGAAAAGAAAGTATCAAAACGAGGTATTTTGAATGTTAGTGCATTTCCACGATCCAATTTCTGTTCTAGATCAAAACTATGCTCCAAAACATAATTCGTATTGGAACGTTCTTAGCTTTTTTAATTTGAATGTGATAGGTGCGTATCCCATGACGTTATTTTTTGTGGCCGCAAATACAACCTATCGCAAGTCCCAACTAACGCAAGTCCCACCTATCACAAGTCCCAACTATCGAAAGTCCCACCTATCGCTATTCCCACTATAACTAACACAATGGTTTGCTTATAGATTGTTCCTTTCACTGCTGGTAGACGTCATGAGTGCAACATTATATGGTTTACTATTGTGACTTGCTATGTGATGATAACACTTGTTTTGTATGTTACTCGAAATGTCACAGCGCAGGTTCTTGCGCATGTGCGTTTCTCAACACGTGGCCTCTTCGTCTTATTTCGCCCGTTGGTTCGCAGGGGTGTACACATCTTCAAGCTCGTGAACAACTGGGAGAAGGGACCAAGAATAAAATAAACACAGGAAATATGCTATATTTTAGTGAAGAGCGTCTTACTACCTATCCTTGTTATACACATATATACTAATTATTGTAATTTAATAGGGATAGTGGAGGTTGAATTTATAGGAATCGTGCCAATATTAGAATAAAGGGGAATTATAAAACCATTTAGGAACAGAACATACATATACAATAATAGCAGGTAGCTTACAATTATTACATTACTATGTTGAGACGATTTGTTCAGCCCTGCAGACAAGAGAATATCAAAAAGGCAGGTATGTCAAACCTAAGGCCACAGCCATGATTGCGTGCACTCACTTGATATTTTGATGACTCATTAATCAATGACACCTTATTCTTATTTTTATAACCATCGTAGAAACAAAAGTGATGTGATGTTTGGTAATTTGGCAAAATTTGAGGATGTTTGAGGTTGATGTGCCAAATTTGTACTCTTTCATCGACCCGAATCAATTAGCAAAAGTTGTTGAATTTGCGCACTCAATGTGTGCATTGTTATTTTCAGCAAATACTTATGTCAACAGTTGTTTACTCAATCGAAATGGAACCAAACAATCAAGAGGTTCTGTATTACGGACAAGTCATATTTCTAAACAATAGTTATGAAATTAGCTTTGGAGAGCAAATTAAAATAAGACTATGGCTGCTAGTAAGTGCTTTCAAATTTCTGATAAAAATTACATTTTTTATATATAAGCTTACTCTTTTTTTATATATGAAAAGGTAACTGAGTGATATAAATCCTTAACTTATCTTCCTTCGGAGGGGAAGTAAAACCGTCGGTCCATGTTGACTGTGGATTGTAAAATAACTCTGCTACATTAGTAGGCTCTTTGTGGAATGTGGAATCTAAAATAACCTTGCCACATTAGTAGGCTCTTTGTGGAATGTAAAATAACCTTGCCACATTAGTAGGCTCTTTGTGGAATGTAAAATAACCTTGCCACATTAGTAGGCTCTTTGTGGAATGTAAAATAACCTTGCCACATTAGTAGGCTCTTTGTGGAATGTAAAATAACCTTGCCACATTAGTAGGCTCTTTGTGGAATGTAAAATAACCTTGCCACATTAGTAGGCTCTTTGTGGAATGTAAAATAACCTTGCCACATTAGTAGGCTCTTTGTGGAATCTAAAATAACCTTGCCACATTAGTAGGCTCTTTGTGGAATGTAAAATAACCTTGCCACATTAGTAGGCTCTTTGTGGAATGTAAAATAACCTTGCCACATTAGTAGGCTCTTTGTGGAATGTAAAATAACCTTGCCACATTAGTAGGCTCTTTGTGGAATGTAAAATAACCTTGCCACATTAGTATCTTTGTGGAATGTAAAATAACCTTGCCACATTAGTAGGCTCTTTGTGGAATGTAAAATAACCTTGCCACATTAGTATCTTTGTGGAATGTAAAATAACCTTGCCACATTAGTAGGCTCTTTCACTCTCGATCATAAAAATTCAGTTTGAAAGGCAACCAAAAGATGGCACCATCCGTAGTTTTAACTTTAAATTTGGCTCTTATCATAAAATGAGTTTGGCATGGCTGGAATATGGGATTGCCACCCATCTCACAGTTTGTAGCTCCTCGACGGATAAAAGGAAAGAGGTTTTTTCTCTTCACTTGTATTGAGTTGTTCTTCAAAGGTTGTTGGTAAGGAGAGGACATTATCGTGGACGTAATAGTACGTATTAGGGCTTATAGCTAAGTGTTTGTGGTTTCTATACCACACGTCATACTACTCGGCCAGGCTATACACATATTTACATTAATGAGGTCGGAATGAGGGAGGTATAATTGAGGGGCTATACCCTCATTGGCGGGGAAAGAGAGTGGCAAGCCCTTTATGAAAAACACCTCAAGCTTCGATATTTTTGTAACCAGTACCAGTCTCTAACTAGAGTGATATATTAGACCATGTGACCACAGATGTGTGTAGATTACTAAGATCAACTATAAACTATGTCGGTGACCTGGCGCTCTAGGGGTAAGGTGTCAAACCTCGGTGCTGGGGGTCCGGAGCTCAATCCTTGGTCCCGGCACAGATTTATCTTATTGCCAAACGTTTCCTTCACCTCTGAAAAGACTTATATTAATCACAAATTGTGAATTTGTGGAATGCCAGGCCTCCACCGTGGTTCGGATCCCACGTTAAACTGTAGGTCCTCCAGTTCATCTCACAATCACCCTATCATTACACATTAGCGTGAGTGCGTATAACCCGAACGGGTAGTAAGACGCGGTTCTAATAATAATAGTAATAATATAAACTATATATAGTGTGGGAGTGTACAAACACGTATGTTTATATCAAGATCTATAAACACGATGGAAGGCCTTAGAATATAGAAACAGTCGTATTATGATTTAATGTTGGTCTCCATCCAGATATAAACTAGGCGACTATAATAAAATGCCCCGCAACTAACTGTATATAGCTAGAACGTGTAGTCTATTGAATTATAATAAATGTTATATAATATTAATAAAAATTTATTTGTTTATCTTCTAACGAAAATATTGCGTATAGAGAAACAAATTTAACACTTAAAATTGTGGAATAATTAATTATGCTAAACAATAGCCTTTTACTTATTTTAAGACAATTATTAGTGTTGAATTATTTTTAATCAATAAACAATTTCGTGTCTCTGAGATATTATAAAGAGCTAGCTATACGTGTAACTTTAGGGCTCTTTGATTCGATTCTGGGATAATAAGTGATTCAATTTCTATTTTGGGTAAATTATAACTGTTAATCGGATGCTAGAAGATTGTCATTGAGTATTTAATGTTATCTGCATTTACTAAGTGAATTAATATTGGATTACAGGTTATGTCACTTTAGCGCTGAATTTGAAAACCACGCCCAAATAAACAAAAATAGTTAAATATATAATTTATCATAAATAATAATAAATGAATTAATTATATGTCAAAGGAACCAATAACTTATCTGAGCTTTCTTAGTTTTAATAAAAGCCGTAATGAGTGAGAAATAAATACTAGTATAAATAATCAAGCCCAATATATAACTGTCAAAAACCGTACATTCTGAATTGATAAATTCAATAAAAGTTTAAGTACAATTTTCTTAGATTTTGATTATATTTGCTTGGTTCTTTTTTTATAAAATGGTTTTATTTAATTAAGATCTGTGCGCCTTGAGATTGTATGTATAGGCAATACATCGCACAAACGTGTGTTGCATGAAAATAAAAAATTCACACACGAGTCCACTCAAAAAAACTATACACTTGAATTTCAATTGGGTTGTTCGTGAAAAATTACCAATTTGTTTATCCATTTCAATAAAAGACTACAACGATTGTACTTTCATTTATAATTGTATCATAAATAAGTATTTAAACTAATAGAGATAAATCAGAGGGCATTTTAATATTACGAAACTTGATCTTTTAACTATACTGTAATTCGTTATATTAAGTTTCTTGTCACACTTCAAGATATATAGCATAACTACTTTAAGTAATGCATTATCGGTATTTATAGATTACTACAACTTTTCAATAAAATTGAAATATCAATTCCAGTTAAAAGTAACTTTTGTATCTAAAATCAGTGGCCGCATGCTCTAAAGCGCTACGCTAGCAGTAGACTAGACTGATGATGACTGGGAGATCATGGTTCGATCCCAGTGGGGTGTACTGATGGTTGTTTTTGCTTAATGATTTCCCCCTTTCTCTACGCAAATGATAATACACTTCCTCTAAATTCAGCCTTCCCCATTCCTAGCCCATTAGCTTAATTAGTATTTAAACATATAAACTGAACGAGTAGTAAGACGCGGTGCTAAATAAATGAATATATCTAAAATTAGATTATTGTTATTATAAATTTAATATATTTTAAAATATAGCTATGTTTACTAATTCAAAATTAAACTACATTCAAATGTTTTATATTCAAAATGTATTTGTAAAAATGACATATTGACACGGGAATTGAACCTCATGCTTTTGACAAAGAGTTATTCTGTTCTTAGCACTTAGCTACTTACAGTCGTATATGATTTATTATTGAAGGCTGAGACTTTATTTATGGGTTATACAAACCTTATTAGTCTTTATATCCGTGGAAAGAACACTTAAAAATTATGAATGCTCCCGAATTTAAATGCCTTTGCAGAAGTCATTTTAAATTACTTTCTAAAAAAGTTTCGTTGATGTTTAACTATAGAATACAAGTTATTTTTTTAAAAGTCTAATCGAACTTGTGAAATAATATGCTACTATGGTCAATAAAATGTTACAACTTACTTAACATTGCTGAATATTTTATTTGTGGTTTTATATAGAACTGTTTGTGATGGCATTGATCGCACATAACCAAACAACCCTAACTCTCCTAAAATAGTTCATGATAGCAGATTTACACACGTCCATCACAAACTCTGTTTTAAAATATGAGTGTAAAATGACCCTGCACACGATACGAATCTTGAATAGTTCAGTGTCAGAACATTGGCGAGTTAAGCTGAGGGTTGGGCTTTCAATTCCAATATCCAGGTTTCATTATTCAACTAATTTAAATTATAATCCAATGAGCTACAAATAATCAATATAGTGTACAGGCCTTACTATTCCATTCCTCGCTTTCCTCTACAAACTAAGTAATATTTCTACACGGTCTTATGATCTAATATTTGCTGTCAGCCATGACACATTTATTTAGAAAATGTATTGGCCACAGGTGTAAAGGGCGTCATCCCCAATATAAAAATCAAGGTCACCTAGTAGGATTTAAATAAGAAGAAACTTTTTTTGACAGTTAAAAATGAACTAACAAAATGTTCATAGATTATATAGGCTGTCCTTATATTATAATATACCCAATATAAGCCTTCAGATGTATTTTTACTTATAAGACATCTTAAAACCTTATGCGTTAATTTATGAAGTAAGTAAAATAATATATTTAGTTATCTCGTTGACTAACGCAAACAGTTTTAAGATAACTCTTCAAGTAAATCATTAATAAAGGCTTATAATGGAGTTAATAATTTAGCGGCAAACTTTATAGACATGTGATCTGCAGCTATCACTTCTGATAAATAATATCAATACATATAAAATAATAAATTGAAATGTGACAATGTTGACAGCAAAAAAAATTCTTAAATTTTCTAAAGGATTCTTCCTACCAGAATCATATTATAGCTTATACTACTAACTTTGATACCCGTAGCTATAAGTATCAAGAATCGGCGATGAATTTTAACATTTTCTCGGTGATAAATGTTTAAGAAATATATATATATATATTAATATAGCAGAATACGTAAAAACTGATGGTTTAAACCCGTTACACACAGGGGGTTTCAAAGTCAAGCTCGTCTAGTCCTTTTTAACGGTATTGAAGAGATCGTGGTTCAAGTACCTCCATGCAAATACATATACATTTTCTAAAAAGTTAACCTTTCAAATCTTTACCTCTTCAGTATGATGAAATAAGGATAGACTGACTAGTAGTAGGGCCAACCAGTGAAAAAAATAAAATATATTTAATAAGAGCTTGGACTAATATCTCCACCATAATGATTACCAGTTTCTCTGTCCAGCCAAAAAAATCTCGAAACCCAGATGACCTAGTAGAGGGCCAAGTAGCCCAAGCCCAAAAGGGTGCAGGAATTTGTGGTGACCAAAAATGTAAATAGGGGCTCCTAAACTGGGAGGGGGGATGGGGGGATGGAGGGGTTTTTCAAAAACAGAGCGGGAAAAACTTTGAGACACAAAAAACTAAGAACCTGAAATTTTTCATGTAGGTAGCCCCTAGCCCAAAAGGGTCCAGTGATACTTGCTGACCGAAAATTCACGATGGGGCCCTTAAAAAATAAAAAGTATGTAAATAAAAAATGGGTGTGTGTACTTATGTACGCGCGTAAGAAGTTATACTTCTTTGGCATCATTAAAAAATAAAAAATAATTTAATAATATTTAGTATTAATTATGTTAAATAATAATATTTTAATTTATATCAATAAATAATACATACGGATAGTTAACCTCAATTATATTGGATTACTTGAAAAAGTCTACAAGCACAATTTTTTTCACTAATATCTACAAATAGTAAATAATATTAATCAAAATATTAAATTTAAATCACTACTGGGCCTGAATTCACCAAAGGGAGCAAATAGTTGCGCCAGCGCAAGTTTGAAATATGTTCCAAATCCCTATTCACTAAAAGGAGCAGGCGCAATTTGAGAGCAAAGTTGCGCCTTTTATTTGCCACCACTCAAGAATAGGCGCAACTATTAAATCATGATTGTCACGTCAATAAATTTAAATGGCGGCATATTATTGTATTGGCTTAAAATACAATTAGTTACATAACTGTACTCCAATTAATAATGAATTAATTAAAATAACAAAACGTATGTCAAGCACAAAATTTGTTTCAATTTAGACAGTGGTAACAAAACAATTACGTACCTTTTATTGTTGGATTTTTACATTCAAACAACGCAATGGCATTTCTTGCAATATTACAAAACAAAACTACGAACTGTGTAATCTTCGTCTAGATCCAAAGAGGTTTGTATTCCTCCAAGTCCAAAGACATCTCGTCACTAAATATGACAGTTAGTATAATTTTAAAATAAGTTTTAAAGTTTCTATAAACATTAATGTTTTATTAATGGAACTTAAACTTTAAACTAATAATATAAATAAATACAATTTTTTTTAAAATTTATATCAATAAATAATACATACGGATAGTTAACCTCAATTATATTGTAGTACTTTAAAAAGTCTATAAGCACAATTTTTTTCACTAATATTTACGAATAGTAAATAATATTAATCAAAATATTCAATTTAAATCACTACTGAATATAATTTATTAGCACATATATAACTCGCACTTGTATAAAACTAAAACACGTGTTGTGAATGTAGAAACTAGAAACATGTGGATAAATATTATATATATGAAAACAGTGATCAGAGGCGACGAGCGTACCAACATGCGCGACTAACAGAGGTTCTATTTCTATTTTGTTGGTAGCTTTTTTTTTTTTCGAGACTTAATGAGCGGTTTAACTTCAACCTGTTACTTTTGTGTTACAGTGATGCGCATGCATCTTAAAATTTCACTCATCATTTTTTCATAACGCGCTTAGAGAAGTATAACTTCAAAAAGGTTGTTTATAATGAAATATTCAATTTAGGAACAGATACACATTTTTATTGGAGTACATTTTTGATATACCAAAGAGTCTTTAATTGAATGTGCCTTCCAGATTTTGAGGGTCACTAAAAATGATTCCCATTCGCGATCATTGTACATCAAATGGCAAAGGGACAAAACGACTAGAAATGAAGCCTTTGATTTCAAACGGTACTATACTAGTTCTGTATTAATTGAAATATATAATCTAAAAAATTATTATCCTCCTAATGTGTACAAGGGGATTCTCAATAACACTGATTAGTTTAATAAGTTATTTCCCCCGAGTAGATAGGAATGCTGAAATCTTTTACACGACTTGATGGCGAGTTTTTAACCTTTTATGTTTAATTGTTTCATACATTAAATATAACAGGCTTTTTATTATTCAAGCATAGGATTATTCAGGTTAAAAAAAATGATAAATCTCTTGGAATAAAATACAACTCTTTATTGTCTTCAAGTTTATCGTGTCTATCTGAATATTATTTTTAATCTTTACTTTAACTATCTCTAATCAGCTTATCTTGACTAGGACAAACACAACTACAAACACCCATGCTGTTGATTTACCACTCGAAGTAAGGGGGGAACTTGATTTCACACACACAGATAATATATATATATATTCGAGCTTAGCCTGACATCGAACCAGCGATCCTTGAGTAAATTGGTGCATATTTAGTTGACTTTAGCTGACACTAAATCTACTATATTTAATTACTTAATTATAAGTTTAGAGACGTGACTTTTAATGGTTTAATTTAAGGGGCTGGTAGGAGAAAAGTACCCAGTTTAGAGGACCTTAAAACCAGAGCAATAAATAATAATAATAATAATAGTGGGAAAAACCTAAAACAAGAGAGTTGAACCTCTACTTCTACAATACAAGTAATTAAATATATTGCGCGACTGACATATTGGACAGTACCACCACCACTGTGGATAGCTCTAGGACTTCTTCTACAAGCGATCCTTTATAATTTAGATAATGTTCCACTTCAGCTGGTAATAAACTGCTGTCATTATAAATTCAGACGCGAGACTAAGGGTTCGGCCAGACTGCCAAGCGTGCGAGCGAGCGCGCGAGCGAGCGAGCGAGCGCGCAAGCGACTGGGTGGCCAAACTGGCGAGCGCGCGAGCGAGCGAGCGAGCGAGCGCGTAATTAGCGGACCCTAGTTAGATTATTATTAGCACCGCGTCTTACTACCCGTTCAGGCTATACGCACTTACGCTAATGTGTAATGGTAGGGTTATTGTGAGATGAAATGAAGGACCTACAGTTTAACGTGGAATCCGAACCACGGTGGCGACCTGGCATTCCCCACATTCACAAGATGTCTTGTCAGAGGTGAAGGAAGGGTTTGGAAATAAGATAAATCTGTGCCGGGACCGAGGATTGAACCCCGGCTGCCAGCACAGAAGTCTGACACCTTACCCCTAGACCACTAGGTCACCGCCCCCCCCCCCCCCCTAGTTAGAGAAGATGTATCTGTCAAACACACTTAGTACATCTCTGCTCCTCGAAAATTCTTACAGAAAATATTGTGTATTTATAAAAAAGAAAAAAGTAGAAGTGCATCCAATTAATAAATTGAGAAATGCGTATGGTACTGTACTGAAGTGTTTTAAAATCAGATTTGCCGAACCAGTGGCGGAATGGTGCGTTGCACTCGATAGCTTTTGACTAGGAGGCAAAGGTTCGAATCTTGGCTCAGTGAACTGAAGGTGATTTTTAAAACCTATTTATTGTTGTGGTTTTTTCATACTCTCTCCAAACTAATGGTGATTCTTATTTGTAAAGGCCTACTTTGATTATAATATTGAATTATTTTAACATATTGGGTTTACATATATACATTATACTATTTATGGTCTTACCAATTAAATGAGGCCATTATTATTATTATTATTATTATTATTATTATTATTATTATTATTAGCACCGCATCTTACTTCCCGTTCGGGTTATATGCACTTACGCTAATGTGTAATGGTAGGGTGATTGTGAGATGAAATGAAGGACCTACAGTATAACGTGGAATCCGAACCACGGTGGAGGCCTGGCTTTCCCCACATTCACAAGATGTGATTAATACACGTCTTGTCAGAGGTGAAGGAAGGGTTTGTAAATCAGATAAATCTGTGCCGGGACCGAGGATTGAACCCCGGCCGCCAGCACAGAAGTCTGACACCTTACCCCTAGACCGCCAGGTCACCGGGCCATTAATAGCAAGTGTGTTAAACCTATCACTGATAGAAAAAAGTCAAATATCATGTCAAAATGAGAAGTTTCCCCAGCACTCAATGAACCAACATACAATAATATTGCCTAGCGCCTGTAAACTAGACTGTACCGGGTCGAGCGCGCGCGCTTGAAAAATAGAACCAGTTCTATCTTTCAAGCGCGCGCGCTCAGTCGCTCGCGCGCTCAGTCGCTCGCGCGCTCGCTCGCTCGCTCGCTCCAGTGTGGCCACCCCCATTACAACCAATGTGTTCTATTTTATATTTTAGTCGCTCGCGCGCTCGCTCGCTCGCTCGCGCGCTCAGTCTGGCCGTACCCTAAGGGTTCGGCCAGACTGCCAAGCGTGCGAGCGAGCGCGCGAGCGAGCGAGCGAGCGCGCAAGCGACTGGGTGGCCAAACTGGCGAGCGCGCGAGCGAGCGAGCGAGCGAGCGCGTAATTAGCGGACCCTAGTTAGATTATTATTAGCACCGCGTCTTACTACCCGTTCGGGTTATACGCACTTACGCTAATGCGTAATGGTAGGGTTATTGTGAGATGAAATGAAGGACCTACAGTTTAACGTGGAATCCGAACCACGGTGGTGGCCTGGCATTCCCTACATTCACAAGATGTCGTGTCAGAGGTGAAGGAAGGGTTTGGAAATAAGATAAATCTGTGCCGGGACCGAGGATTGAACCCCGGCTGCCAGCACAGAAGTCTGACACCTTACCCTTAGACCACTAGGTCACCGCCCCCCCTCCCCCCTAGTTAGAGAAGATGTCTCTGTCAAACACACTTAGTACATCTCTGATCCTCGAAAATTCTTACAGAAAATATTGTGTATTTATAAAAAAGAAAAAAGTAGAAGTGCATCCAATTAATAAATTGAGAAATGCGTATGGTACTGTACTGAAGTGTTTTAAAATCAGATTTGCCGCACCAGTGGCAGAATGGTGCGTTGCACTCGATAACTTTTGACTAGGAGGCAAAGGTTCGAATCTTGGCCCAGTGAACTGAAGGTGATTTTTAAAACTTATTTATTGTTGTGGTTTTTTCATACTCTCTCCAAACTAATGGTGATTCTTATTTGTAAAGGCCTACTTTGATTATAATATTGAAGTATTTTAACATATCGGGTTTACATATATACATTATATTATTTATGGTCTTACCAATTAAATTAGGCCATTATTATTATTATTATTATTATTATTATTATTATTAGCACCGCATCTTACTTCCCGTTCGGGTTATATGCACTTACGCTAATGTGTAATGGTAGGGTGATTGTGAGATGAAATGAAGGACCTACAGTTTAACGTGGAATTCGAACTACGGTGGAGGCCTGGCATTCCCCACATTCACAAGTTGTCTTGCCAGAGGTGAAGGAAGGGTTTGGTAATCAGATAAATCTGTGCCGGGACCGAGGATTGAGCCCCAGACCTCCAGCACAGAAGTCTGACACCTTACCCCTAGACCGCCAGGTCACCGGGCCATTAATAGCAAGTGTGTTAAACCTATCACTGATAGAAAAAAGTCAAATATCATGTCAAAATGAGAAGTTTCCCCAGCACTCAATGAACCAACATACAATAATATTGCCTAGCGCCTGTAAACTAGACTGTACCGGGTCGAGCGCGCGCGCTTGAAAAATAGAACCAGTTCTATCTTTCAAGCGCGCGCGCTCAGTCGCTCGCGCGCTCGCTCGCTCGCTCGCTCCAGTGTGGCCACCCCCATTACAATCAATGTGTTCTATTTTATATTTTAGTCGCTCGCGCGCTCGCTCGCTCGCTCGCGCGCTCAGTCTGGCCGTACCCTAAGCCTGCAGCCTCTAACAACGCCATAAACAAAATAATAAAAACACTTGTCTATAAATGACCTTCCAACAAAGTGATCAATTTGGGTTGAGATTATATTGGCTGACACAATCTTATTTTACTGTTTCATGATTAAATCAAGACATTGTATTCTTTGTTTATTTTTGGAGTCAGGACTATTAAACATGTTTGGAGATTTAAACGGGTCGTTTTGAGCTCTAACGCCCGCTACCCGTGTGAAACGATAGTTGCATTCAAATAAAGGATTCGATTCGATATACATGAACATATTTTTACGTATCTTGGTTTTTTATAAATGCTTCTTAATATTCATAAGGAAAAAAAAACAGTTTGTTTAAATGTTTAATTGGACAAAGTTTTATGCTTTATCAATAGTGTCCAAAGTGTACCTCAGCTGATCTGCACCTATTAGTTTATTTTTTTATTTTAGGTGCGCCTCACATCTTACTACCCTCAATCTACATATTTAAAAGCGGATAGTAACGAGGAAGTTAGGATTGGGAGAAAGCATTTTCATGGGAGGAGAATAGGAAAACCATTGATAAAACTACACTTAATTATACCCAGTCAAGATTCGAGCCAATGCGGCTAAGCCAAACTAGACAAAAATGATGCTTTTATCCGTGTGCCAAAAATCATTCTGTTTTTAAATCGTTATGGAAACTATGATTTGTATATAACTGTGGATTGGTAAATAAAATATTTGTATTTATATAATTATTATATTGGAAAATTAGATTGGAAAATGACAGCGGGATAGAATATTGGCATACTAAACCATAAGTCCCAGGTTTGTTTCCCATGTCGCGGTGTAATTTTTCAAATGGAATAATATAATATTTATATACAGCTATAACAGTAATTAGCATATAATATCTTGGCTATTTAATCCATTTATATAATTTTCTAAGAAATTAAGTATATTGGACCACCTCCACAAAAAATATAAATAGTAGAGATGGACATATAGAGCTTGGAGAGGGGTCGTTTAATAGATGTTCTTACCGAGGTTTAAAGAGGAAATATATACACCTTGATTAAAACTAAAGACCAAAAGCTTGAATTATAGCTAACGTTAAAAGTCTAACAAGTTAACTTTTAACTATAAAGTTGAATGGAGCATAATTTTATTGAGTTTTTCCCTGTAAAAAGTTTTTGAATACATTTTATCAAAATAATCTGCAGAATCACTGCACTGCTCAATATGAATTAATATTCAGTTTGCATGTTTACATGTCCTGATGTATTTTACCAACAAATCAAAAACAAATGTACTAACATCTGTGCCACCTTACATAACCGTATGGGTTTTAAAATTATCTATGACATGGTTTATTGGTTAGCAGCGCGTCTCACTACTCTTCAAGTTTGCTTTTAATCCCAATAATATGTCTTGGTAGTCATACACGAACAATTTTAAGTTGCTCAACTGTTTATTTGGGCTTATAAGCACAGCAACAATTTCCCTCCAACTAAGTAACTTAGTTGGGTTGGCATCGCATTTGAAATTAAGAAGTTGGTCATTCTTGAATGGAGACAACGCAAGTTAACACATAATGGTTAACTAAAACGGAAGTGGAAAAATCTTTGGCTAATTGTGTCTCATTGTAGCGTGTCAATCAGATTGATTGAACACCTACAAGTAAAAAAGTTCACTATTTCTGTAATTGGGTGCAACATTGGAATCATATCAAGATATTGAATATAAAATAAGTTTATACTCTCCCGTATACTTAAACTACGTATTGCCCTACGTTCAAACACGTGGTTAGTCAAAAAATAATTGTCTTTTGATAATTGCTGTTCTAAAATATAAAAGAAGAGGACTAATATTATTAAAGTTATGAATAAGATATGTGAATGCATACCCTTTGTTATAAGATGGGGTAATATGAAGAAAATTACAGCCGGCTATGCGGTCCTCAAAGAAGGTGGAAAATATAAATCTATATTATTTCTTTGCATAAAAATAACAGTGGAAATTAAATAACTAAATTAATACAAACACATTTTGATATAGGATATGTGTGTATAAACTCACCACGGTCAGATGTTTGCAGATATCAATAACTCACTTCTAAAACACAGGATTATTTATAATGGCGGATCCACGTGGCACAAGACTCGCCAGTTCAATTGAGGAGATAGACTGAAAATGGAAATCGGCGCTGGGAGTTCTTGCGCAACTGCGACTCTGGTGGCTGGCAGAAGAAGCTCGCCTTTTTGTCTCTTCTCTTGTCCTCTCCTCGTTTATCCTTCATTATTGTTAAGTATGCTTCTCAATTCGTTCCCCCTTTTTTCTCCTCCCTGTTCATGTCTGGTTGTGAGTATATATGGGACGCGCCGCGGGTTCAACACTAGAGAGCGGTTCTACACAGCCAAGGATCAACAAAGAACCTCTGCCAGTGAACAACCAAGACGGGACATGGAAATTGGGTCGTCAGAATCGCCTCCATAGTCTAGGTCGTCAGATTCGCCTCCATAGTCTGGGTCGTCAGACTCGCCTCCATAGTCTGGGTCGTCAGACTCGCCTCCATAGTCTGGGTCGTCAGACTCGCCTCCATACTCTGGGTCGTCAGACTCGCCTCCATAGTCTGGGTCGTCAGACTCGCCTTCATAGTCTTGGTCGTCAGACTCGCCTCCATAGTCTGGGTCGTCAGAATCGCCTCCATAACGGCATTCAAGAAGGATGAATTCAACGCGGTGATTACGAGGACGCCGTAGCTAGGGTATTGGTATCCAGCCGTCGTCATTTAGTCCCTAGGATTTAGTTACTAAGTTAGGAGAAACTTTATTTCCAAAATGGTGTAACGTAATGTAAATAGTTATTCAGAAGTCCTTGTGTTTAGACAAGAGAATATGTTTTCGGAATCTTGTGTCATGTTCAGGAATAGATAACTTCAATATGGAAGAAGTACTTTGGTTATATTACGCCTTTATAGTCTGATGGACAAGTCAGATTTTAATGACTCTTTAAGTCAATTGCTGAGTGCATTATTGTGTGTTTGGACACTGTCCTAACGTTAAAGCCTTCGGCTTAGAAAGATGTGAAGTTTTAGTGTTACTGATTTACACTAATTCACAAGTTCCGATAAATCTTGAAGTTAAAATTATTCATGACACCCTGAACGTCATGAATATCAGTTCTTTGTTATTGATGGTTACCGCCAGGAAGTCTATTTCTTTCTTTTGCCTTAAGCAGTTCAGTTGTTAATGATAGAGATTTGGTTATGCGGTCATTGTCCATGGAAAGTATTAGCTTGTGTGAGCAACCCGTGGAAATTGCCCTAGTGTCATAGTGGGGTCCGCGCAAATAATACTATTTTGTTTTGGCCTGTAAATAGGCTCCTAATTTTGTATTAGTTCTATAGGATATTAATGTACTATTGAATGAACTGGCAGTACTGCAAGGGAATGTGTCCAGCCATAGTACCTTAATGACGCCTGGTTCTTAGCCATCAATCGGCTGGATTCATCAGCCAATTATCCAACAAATTTAGTGGATCCCTGTTAATATTCAACCCTGCCAAGTGAGACTGTATAAATGTTATCTTCTAAATTTGCTCTATATTTTGCTTTAAGTAATTCTCAAATTACTCTCCTTTTAGAAATTCTGCAGCCTGTTGCCTGGCCACTGTACTGTCCAGGTAGCCACAAGTAATCCAGTAATCCCTCAAGTTTATTTGCCTTGTGAAGAAATTTAACTCACTCTAGAAGTTTCTATCTAATTGTAAAACTTGTATTTTTCTTATGCATTTATTGTTTACTAAATAAAACTATATTGTCAAATTGATATGTTGAGTTTTCTAATTTAGTACAAATGTATATATGTGCAATGTAGTACAAATCTACGCCACCCCCTATACATCATTTACTAACTACTATAAGGCATCAGGAACTCGAAAGTTAATTACCGCACTCACAGAAGTACTCACCTATCCTTCCCTATCCTGAGAGCTATTCTATCCAGCCCACTCATTACACACTATCTCTATCTTGAGCTAGTTCTATCCAGTACACATTATTACAGCCTATCTCTATCTTGAGCTAGTTCTATCCAATCCACCTCATTACACCCTATCTCTATATTGAGCTAGTTCTATCCAGTCCACCTCATTACACACTATCTCTATCTTGAGCTAGTTCTATCCAGTACACATTATTACAGCCTATTTCTATCTTGAGCTAGTTCTATCCAATCCACCTCATTACACCCTATCTCTATATTGAGCTAGTTCTATCCAGTCCACCTCATTACAACCTATCCCTATCTTGAGCTAAGGGTATGTATATTCATATTATAAATGTATAAACACATATATGCATGTATAAATAGATCAAAATGTAAACCAAACACCCTTCAGTAATTTCGATAAGTTACATGGGTGACGACCATAAACAACTTTAAAAAATCTCTTACTGTGATATTGTTGAGTTAAATCCCTCATACACTTCTCTATTCCCTTCATCCATTCACCCATTCACCACTCTCCCTCTTAATCATCTTCCAAACTGTAAACTCTCACCCCTAGTCAGATAAGAGCTTGAAACTCAGCCAAGCGTGAGATATTGCGGACACCATCGAACTTGACCATTCCCAATGATGGTTTTATGAGGCGTACGTTCATTACACGATATATACATACACACCACACTGGCTTGGCTTCCTGTTCCGTCGCCGCCACTGTGGAGGATAAGAAACACTGCCTTAACTGACACAGGACCTTCTCTGACAGGAAATATGGCCTCATCTGACATAAAACCATCTCCGTCCAAAAAACCTTTAACCGCATTCCCGACTCAAGATTAATAATTTTTTACCATGGGCATATTTATAATATTATTTAGGAATTACTATTAAAGGTAAAGCTACAGATTATATTAGTTGACGCTTATGAAGATTGTTTTAGTAACTTATGTAAATGTTAAATGTATGTCAGCCTGTTTGACAGTTGACACCCTGATATACTAGCGACTAGGATCTCCTGGTTGTATTAAACTTCAATCCACTCGTATTTCAATTAATAAACCTCTTAGAATCATCTTGAAATTTCTGATCGAGACTTATTATTAGACCATCAATCAGTACATACAAATATGTCTTTCTAATGGTATTTAACCTGGTACTTTCTCAAACAATTGATTATATCATCATATGACTTACAAACTAACTTAACCTTAGTAAAAACATAACACGCTTCTTCCGACTATCGGTTAGTAAATGTTAAAAGCGAAGCACTAATTTCCTTAATCGTATATATTTTGGCCACGCCAGTAATCAAACCTGGGACCGAGCTTTTCAGAGGTCCCAACAGTTCTAAAGGAAAATAAATTAATCCAACCCATATTTTATTAATATAGATTTTCTTAAGTTAAATGTTAGACTTTTATCGCCATTTCATTGCTGTCTTTTAGTGTGGTGTAGAATGTTGAGTTAAAACAGAAGCAGATGATGAAAGTTGGTTTATTTTATTAGTAATAAAATTAAATATCATGCAACAGCTTTTAATGTGTTGACCTTGAGAAATGCTTCCATCAGCTTAGAAATGGATTCGACTGTAAAAAGTTGGTAAAAACAAAAGTTATAAAATAAAAATGATTTTTTTTATTTGTTAATATTAATAATATTTTACTATAATAATAATAATAATAATATTATTATTATTATTTTATTTAAAGGTATCAATAATATTTTAAAATAATAACAGTTTATCCCATAGCTTGACATATTGTTATGAACATAGTTTGAGTAAGTTTTGCAACCATCAGGTACCATTCTAACTATAACTGGTATTTCTAACGAATTCACATTTGAAACACCTATAGAAATAACAAACATATTTTTAGTGGTCAACATAGATAGTGTTTTTTTAGACTACCATCCACAAATGTTGGCACCATCATCGCTGATGGCAGCGGCCGCTCGGTCGGCATGGCTTGATTGCATGATGACAATTCATCAAATTCAAAATTTGAGTTTTCTCTGTTACAGTGATATATTGACAAGCGGGGGACAGTGTGCTTTTTATTTCCTAGAATTATGTTAGTCCGTTAAATCATTCTGTGACAAATGTTGGTTCATAAAGTGATGTCTAATACCCTTGGTGAAAGCCAACAAAACCTTAACAAACACAGTTCCCAATGGTGAATTTCTCGTCATGCTTGAGATAAGGCCGTGTCTCTTAGCATAATAAAGGTCGTAATGGTTTGACAAGAGTTCAGTTGCTTGAAAGAAGTGAATGTCAGACTATTGTTCCAATACTCGCATGGAAATGAAAGTGTGAATATTTTATTCGTCCGTGGAGAATATTAAAGATTAGGTCATATTTGCACGGTAAGTATATATCAGTTGGACACACTAATATATTACTGTTCCAGAGGATGCTTTTAGGTTAATTTTCTACGTGCATTCCTTCTCATTGATCTTGATTATTTATCATGGACGTCCTAAAATTTGATAATAAACTATTTCTGGGATTAAAACAACTCGTAAAATAATTAGAAATTACAAAAGCATTTATGTATTACATTTTAGTTTTAATTTTGATTTAAACTGATGTAAGCACCTTTAATAGTCGAATGGTCTAAGGCGTCACTCTCACAATAGACTGGACTGCCAATGACAGGATGATCGGGTTTCGAATCCCACTTGGGTGTACTGAGGGTAGTTTTTCCTAAATGGTTTTTCCACTCTACCCCGGTGCAAATTCATGTATATTTCCTCTGAGTACAGCCTTCCTCATCCATAACAAAATAGCGTCTTTAGTACACATGCGTATAAACCAAACGGGTAGTAAGACGCAATTATGAAATAAGTTGTTATGAAATTAAAGTAATTGCAATAAATTTATCAATAATTTTATTTGTTAAATTGTTTTATTATATTAAAAATATATATAAACATTTCTGATTTATTAATACATCAATTATTTTATACATAACTGTATGACAAATACATATTTTGTTCATAAAATCATAAAATTTTAACAAAACGCCGTTTGAACGAATGATTGTAATGATACATTTTAACGTCATTTTATAAACAATAAATAATGGCCGTTCAAGCTGCATCTTATTACCCGTCCATTTAGACACGAATTCTAAGCGATAAGATGCCTGATTTGAGGAGTAGGCCTGTTATTACAAGAAAGCAAGGTGGATAACAGGGTACTTGATTGCTGTACATAACACGGTTCAAATCAGCCATCAAACTAAAGATAGTTTCACCCATAGGCCTATCAAACTCACGCACAGTGAATCAGACATAAAATACAACTTTTATGTAATTTATTGTCCGAAAGTATTATTTCACATCTATACAATTTCCTGGTCAGTCAGCCTTGAAATAGGCTAAGGAACTGCACCAGTGTTTGTTGTAAGGAGGACGTAAAGGTGTTTTGTGGTAAAACTAGATTTAATTCAATATTCCCTTAAAAGTCACATGCACCCTGAACTATCTGGCAATTCCTTTCTTCCCTTAACTCCCTCCCTCTATTATTAACCTCCCATTCTCCTGGATACGAACATCTATTTCCAGTGTGGGATTTGAACCAAGGTCTTCTAGGTATGTGACAGAAATTGTGCTTCTAAGCCAGCCTCACTAGTAAATACGATGCTACCTGCCAATGGATCTTTGAAACCAAAAGGAGGAATGAGTCACGATTTGCGTCAGCCTTCTCTTCGGTCTTCCACACGGGTCATCAACTCCTGGCATGGCGTGGCCCATCATTCTTTCTCTCTCTTCCTCCTCTGATCTTCATCATTGTCTTACATCGTGAAGACTGTTTGTTCGAACCTTAGCTTGGATTTGATTTTCGACATCTTAAATTGGTTGGCAATACGTCCGCCTATAGATCTGAAAAGTATAGGGCCTAGCTTAGGCGAGAAATGTATCATTGGTGAAATTGGATTTTCCCATTTAACGGTGATAAATTGACAGCCAGGGCTTTGGTGTTGTGCTTGTTCTAGAGGTAGAATGGTTTTTAACCCTCACAGACAATAATTAGGCCTACGCTAGTTAAATAGGAGTGAGGAAGATAGAACTACAGGAAATTTACCTGGATATACGTAACACACTTACACTTTAACACACTTTTTTAATTTTAACACCTTATCTCCCAACCACCAACCCACTTTGGGGCCGCAAGGTCTCAGCGTATTACCCAAGTGGGTATAAAATGAAGTGCTAAAAAATTTTGCTACTCGTGCGTGTTAGACGCTTATTTATTAACGGTAATGTGTTAGGGGTGAGGAAGGTTAAGTTACGAGAACGTGTACCCACATTTGCGTGGGGATGGATTGAAAATCGATAGGTAAAGACACCCTCAATACATCTATCTGGTATTCGAACCCCAATAGCCCACGTCATTGGGAGTTCAGTAGAATGTTTGAGTGACGACTTAGACCATATGACTACTAAAATAGAGACAAAGTATGAATCTAGCATCTAACCTATAACGGCGATCAAAAGTCAACGAGAAGCATGCCATGAATCTAACATCTAACCTACAATGGCAACAAAAGGCAACTAGAGACAGGCTATGAATCTACCATTTAACAAATAACTGGGATAAAATAATGAATGAGACATGCTAAGGATCTCTATCTCCTACGTTGCTTTTATATTGCTGGAGAAAGCATCTCAAATTCTACTAGATATAAATCGTGTATGCAAAGAGCTAAATTCATTCGATTTTATAATATATTTGCCATTTGGCTTTCATTTATTGTTTAAAATAAAAAATATATGATACATAAACCTTGCGTGAGATGATTATACACTAGTAATACAAACTTGAGATTAAAGAGAAAATAATTAGAATATATTTGTAGTGCATAAAATAAAACATAAAGAAAATCCGTTTTAAATTTATTTGTGTACATACACAAATGCATATTTATGGTTGATAAAAAAGAGAAAGAAGAAAAAAATCAAATAAAGAGTAGGAGAAAAGGAAAAACGAAGCCCATTGGGAGACAAATACGATGCAGGCCCCATGGTGGGACGAACTCTTCAATAATTTAGAAAAGCGGAATGGGGAGTGGGGGGGGGGGGGGTGGAAGGAGGGGTTCAAAGTGGTTCTGGTGTCATGCATGAGATGCCCACACTGGGGGCTATTTACTTATATTTATTGAATTAGTACTGGTAGCATTAACATAAGTCATATTTAAAGGTGTTTAGTTGCTATCCCTCACTGCCGCTTCGGGGGTAACTCGTTGATGTAACGACGCTGGCGACGTTGTGTTCAGACACGTGTGGGATTTGCCGGAGCGGTGGGTGTAGACCATCCCGTGGAATCGCCGGTGACAAGGACAAACAGATGGGAAGGGTGGAGAGGTCGAAGGAAGGAGTCCCGGCAACACGGGTGTCGCGGTGGGCGGTTGGATAGAGTCCCGGAAACGTGAGTCGCGATGGGAGGTAGGATGGAGTCCCGGCAACGTGAGCCGTGGTGGGAGGTAGGATGGAGTCCCGGGCCCGGGAGTCACGGTGGGAGGTAGGGTAGCGTCCCGGTAGCGTGAGTCGCGGGAGAAGGTAGGATAGAATCCCGGCAACGTGAATCACGATGGTAGGTAGGATGGAGTCCCGGCAACGGGAGTCACGGTGGGAGGTAGGGTAGCGTCCTGGTAGCGTGAGTCGCGGGAGAAGGTAGGATAGAATCCCGGCAACGTGAATCACGATGGTAGGTAGGATGGAGTCCCGGCAACGTGAGTCGTGATGGGAGGTAGGATAGAGTCACGGCAACGTTAGTCGTGGTGGGAGGCAGGATGGAGTCATGGCAATGTGAGTCACGGTGGGAGGTAAAGGATGACGGTGGAAGGAGAGGGAGTTAAGACAAAATTGCTCTTTACGAAACACTACAATTTATTAAGCTCTTTCAAACGGCGCACCCAGGTTGGGTAGCTATTCTCAGACTGGCCTTTGACCGAAATCCGAAATCAAATGGCATGCTTTGGTGCTCCCTGAAGGGGAGCACGAGAGCAAGTTCCAACACGTATCAACCAATGGTCACACCGTGTGGTTCGCAAGTAAAATGATGGTTTGTCGCGTTTCGCGAAGTTCTGAAATCAAGAAACAGAAAGAACATATTATTAGTTATAGTGAGGGGAGGGAGAGGAAGTGGGGAAATAGTTTTGTTGCACCCTCTCTGAGTCCTGTACCCCCCGGCCAACAAAAGGATAAAAGGGAGAGGATGAACTTAACATACAAAAAATGGAAATTATAAAAAATATATAGATTCAACAAAATGAGCAGTTTATTCAATTAAATGACAATAGCGCAGATAAAAAAATTGGTCTCATTATATCATTATGAGTACAGTTGGAGATTATGCTCGAAGCCAACAACTTTATATCATTAAAGTTGCGCAAGTGTTTAAACAAAAGGAAACATGAAATCCATCATAATATTGATAGTCCAGTCTATAAGAGACAATAACAAAGCGAATATTTTTAAATGCGATACAAAATTATAAGGGCCTAATGGGCACCTTGATATGGTTCCAAAGGTTTCGTAATTCACAGAAAACGATATCATAAATATAAAGATTTAAATTTGACGACTATACAACAGAGTCTACACAACGTGAGGGTTTGACTACCAGACATAAGCCAAACTCCCATGGGACTATCATATCTGACTTAGAATATGGAACTAACAGTTCCATCAATTAACAAAACTTTAGCTGTTCAAACAGAACTTACGTTGCAAAAGATTAAAGTCATCCTAATTTAAATTCCAATAAAAAGTTACTTCACGTTACGTTAAATCAAACCATAATTTTAAATATGAAAAGTTACTTCGATAAAAAAAATCTCTACAATTCCAAACAATATAATATTAACAAGTCAAACTTCTAATCAGCACATAACTGAGGATATTTACGAGAATAAAAATATAAACAAAAGTTACAGCGCCCGAGCGGCGACCTATCTAAGATAGAATATTTAGACATTTTTTTGGCGATCAACATATTAATACGTTAGATTTTGAAACTGAATATTATATGCAAAAAGTTTAAAGTTTATAAATAAGTTAGAGTTCATAACTCCACCCGTCTAAGCGACGATTTTGATACATTTTTACAAGTTTTCTCCAGCCATTGTCCAGATCCATGACAATGGTCTGTCGTCGATCGTTGATCGTAGGATAGTCGATTATGGCAAGCTTGCACAGCCATTATATAGGGATTTTGTTGTTCTGGAAAGAAGGGGGGAGTACACCAAACACGCATATGATGACGTCAACGATGCCTTCAAACAGTCACGTACACCATTGTTGATTCCGCTTGCTCCATCGGAATATCCGTGAATATCTCCAATCACCCGATGTTTTGAAGGAGGTTCCTCTAGTCTCCGTCTGGGGTCGGATACATAACTGTCTTCTAGTAGATGTTGATAGTTCTCGGTTCATTTCACGCTAGTACAGTCGGAGTGCCGGGTCGCTTTGTTGACCCACTGGATCTCCCTTGACCCACTCGCCAGTCTAGGATTCCAGGTGCCGGCCAGCCTTGCAGGATTCTATTGTGAGCAGATTAGTATTGTAAGTACATGAACAAATTAATACTTAGGATTGGATTGAGTAATAAATATATTGTCCAGCATTGTTTCTATTGTGTCTTCTTAGCCTACAAGAACTACAACAGAGAAAAATACTATTGTAGGGATCCTAATTGAGTTGAATTTATTGGAGCGGGTAGTATGCTTTGTTGTCCAGTTATAACATTATACCACGTAATGTTACAAATCTCTAATCACGTCAGTATGGGGCGGGGTCCAGTTGTAACATTATACCACGTAATGTTACAGTTTGGGAAACCGAATATGGGTTTTTTGAGTTATGTGCGGATACACTACTCTATGGGGGGGGTGGGTGAGAGCTTCCCAAACCACTGTTGACACATCTCGTTTATCCGAGCAGGGCTTTGGGACGTCGATGGCACCCACCAGGGTCGATGACATAGTTCCCAATCCCCTGAATAAGAGGATTGGTGGCACCGGGCAGTCTGGCGTAGAAGGACTGCGCCAGTTTCCAAAAGTGGTCCTTGATGGTATACATATCCAGGTCACGATGCAGAGTCTCATTACAGATATACCAAGACGCGCCCACAATGATCCTCATACACACGCTCTGAAACGCCTGCATCCTCCTCATATACGTGTCCGCCAAGTGGCCCCAAGTGGAACACGCATAGTCGAGGATCGGTCTGAGCAACTGCTTGTACAAAGTCAGATCGTTCTTGTTGACAGGGTGCTACGCCTGTTAAGCAGTGGGCCAAGGATTCTTAACCTTTGCCTCACCTTGTTGAGTCTCTCGTTGCAGTGGCGTCTCCATGTCAGTTTGGCATCCAGCGTAAGTCCTAGGTACCAAACACTGTCCGCCCATCCGATCTGTTCTCCGAACAGCCTGAGTGGGGCCAGCCTGTAGTACTTTCTTTTCCACGTGAAGAGCACTGCAGTGCTCTTCTCCACGTTAATACATGTTCTCCACCTGGTCAGCCACCCATCCAACTATCAGGTGCATCTGGAGTCGCCTCTCCACCAGCTGCCCTCACCACGACTCCGCTACTAGAGCCGTGTCGTCCGCATACAGTGCCAACTTGGTGTCTGGGGTTTCTGGAATGTCGTTCGCATACAGGTGTAGAGCACCGGGCCCACCATGGAACCCAGTGGCACTCCAGCCCGGATGCTTCTGACATGGGAGGTGGCGTTCCCAAAGGTAGTGGAGAAGGTGTGGTGGGATAGACAAGATTGAACAACCTTAACTAGGTAGAAAGGCAGGTACAGGGAGAGGAGTTTGAAAAGGAGGCCTTCGTGCCAAACATGGTCGAAGGCCTTTGCAACGTCGAGAAAGACAGCACCAGTCAGCCTGTTGATGTTTAAGTTCCTCGTGACCTGCCCCACGAGCCGGACGAGTTGGTGAGACGAAGCCTGTCCCACCCGAAAGCCGAACTGCTAGTCCACCAAGATGCCCGCCTCGCGAACATGTCGGGTCACTCTTGTCGGTAGTAATCTCTCGAACAACTTTCCCAGACAGTCGAGCAAGCTGATCGGTCGGTAGGACGAGGCTAGGGCCGGGTCCTTACCCGGTTTATGAAAGTAGAGGACGTTGGCATGCTTCCAGAGCTCGGGGAAGTGACTCAGGAACAGGGCGGCGTTGAATAACTCCACGAGGAAGTTAATCGCCTCCAAGGGCAGCTTTCTGAGGACCGCGTTACGCATACCGTCAGGTCCGGGGGCCTTGATTAGTCTTAGAGCGGCTATTGCCCGTGACATTTCTGTCACCTCCGTGGGTTAAGGTTCATCCAAGGGTCTGTACGAGACCACACCGATGACCTGAGCCACGTGCGGAACGTGCACTGGGTCTGACGGGTTGTCAGTCGGTACAAATTGCACCTTTAAGTGCTCAGCGAAAGCATCGGCCTTCTCCTGGTCAGAGTTGGCCACCCCATTGCGACCTACAATAGGTGGCCTTGGTGCGGGAACCCGCATCAAGTTCCTCGTGATCTGCAACAGGGACCTGTCCTGCACGCACAGGCTCTCAATCTTGTCCTCCCAGACACTGTTCCGGTATTCTCGGACCATCTCTCGAACCGCATGGACTTTGCGGCTCCAGTTGGCCTTGTCCACCGGATTCCTCGATATTTGCCAAGCCTTCCTCAGCCGATTTTTCTCCTGGACGTGCCTGAGGATAGAATCGGGCAAAGAAGCCTGTGGTGCCCTCTTAGGACGGTGCCTGGGTGTCTAAGCTTCGAGCGACCCCTTGATGGTGGAAGTTATGATCTCCGCACCGCAATCGATTTCTGCTGCTGTTCGAAAGGTAGGGGTGGGTACCAACCTCTCTCTCAACACATTCGTAAACCAGTCCCAGTCAGTGCGCTTTAGGTAAGGTTTTTCAGGGGGGTCTATGAAGGACACCGTGCGTCCCAGGTTCACAAAAACGGAGCTGTGATCCGAGTCTAGCTCAGCTAGAGACTTCAACACTAACCGTCCCCTGCAGTAAGGCACAACAAAGTGACTTGATCAAAGCATTATAATTCCATGATAAAGTTTTTAAAAAAAGGTGACTAACTTATTCTTCAAAATGGAAACTAAAACTTAAAAAGGCCAGCTTGGCGATTATGAATATGAAGTGGAGTTTAGAAGAATAAACTAAGTATCCTATTCAGATTAGTTTAGGTGGTAATACCGATGATGAAATCAAGTTAGGTCACTCAGTCAAATTGGGCATTTGAGATAGTGCTCAAGAAGGACATAAGTATACTCTTAGGGAAGAAACACCAATAACATTGATACATGCACATATTGGCCATTTCTAATATAGTGTGCTATACATATTTCCACGTGGCATCACACATACATACACACATACCAACATGTGGGGGTTTTAAAAGTGCAGCTTTGATTACCTCTTACTCACCTCGGTGGCGTAGTTATCTAACCATAAGTTTCGTGTTGAGCTAACTGCCGAGGACGGGGAGTTTGAGGTTCGAATCTTGGTTAGGTGAACTGGGGGTGGTTTTCTCTAAATGGTTTTCCACTTTCTCCATGAAAATGCGGGTTCCCTTCCTCTATATTCATCCTTCAATTTCTAACCCATTAGAGTAATTAGTACCTAAGCGTATAACCCGAATGGGTAGTAAGATGGGTGTTAAGTATTATTATTACTTCTTGAACTTAAACTATTAACTTGGGATAAAGGAACTAGAGGACTTATTTGAAGGAAATATTAAGATTTATAAAACAGTTCCCTTCAATTTTTTCTCGCTCACATAATTAGTTTTCTCAGCGTAAGCGATGAAAGGTAAATATATTCAGTTTTTGGCAAATTATGATAGTTAAATTTTTCTAAGCTAAATGGTCAGGCTTATAAAATCCCTAAACTTAATTTTTACTTTTTTACGTTAATTCTTGCTAGCTATTAGTCTTTGGTCTATTTCTTAGATCTCTACCAATTTTCTTTCCTAAAATAATCTATCTGGCTATGTAAAGACCCGTTGTATTCAGGCAATGTTCTGATGTTTAATAAACCGACTGTGAAAACCTACAAACAAGTCTCAATAAAGGGCGTGTATTTGGTCTACAGCTAAAATACTATTTTGATAGGAGCAGGTTGCGTGTTATTGTGATGAAATATTAGAAAGAGATTTCATAAAACTGTGACCATGTGTGACAAGAAGGGGAAAAGAGGTAGCCAAATAAAATAAACCTAACGTCGTTAATGGACAGCCCCTTAAAAAGCGATTAAATAAACAGTTTTTTTGGTCTTTCCTATAAAAATTACATTTATGAAAATACAGTATTTTCGAGATATGTGATCCAAGTAACGTTGTCACCATAAACATAATGGACATCCCTGACCTAAGGAATGGTAGCAGGCATGTTCTCAGATATAAATACGATCATTTTTGGCCTCAATGCCCACGGTGGACATCCCTGAACCAGTAGCCAACATGTCCTCAGGTAGAAACACCAGTAGCCGGAGCCACTCGAAGAATAAATTATCTTCTGATTATATCTTTTCAGACTTTGTATTCTTTTAATGCTAGAGTTTGGAACAACCCCACCTTTTTTTTTTTACTTCTATTTACCACTTAAAAAAAAGAGTAAAAGATATTACGAGCTCAGCTCCCGTGCGACGTGACCAGGAAAACATTATCAAGCGATGTTTATTAAGGTCTCGTGTGGTTGGTTTATGTTTCTGTCCTTGTTTCAGGGGGTATTGTTTATGTGGACGTTTATCGGTGTGTATGTTATCTTTTATCAGAAGACAGTAACGTAACCTAGGTCTGCTCTTTATAGATGAGTGGGGGCCATTCAATGACATGGTACTATTTTGCCACATTTTTCATTTTCATTTTAAATAAAACACAAATACGTGCAATGGACATTATCTAGATTTTGCTTGTATTTTAGAGCCGCTTCCTACTACCCGACCAGATCATCAGTATTTATTTAATATAATGGTTAAGAGCAAGAATGCTAGAATTAAAATGAAATGTTCCTACATTTGCGTGAAAGGATAGCCGCAACCCATTTAAGATATATTCTCCATATTTCATGACTGACGTTCATAATTCAAAATATATATCAACAGTAAAGTTGTGGGTAAAAGATATCAATGTTAAAGTGACTTCGACCTAACTGTTTTTTTTTGTAAAACAAACTTTATTTTTTGAATTTATGAATCAATAAAATTTTAATCTGAGCCATAATTTGCTCACAAAGTTAAAATGTAACGTTTAACTTTGTCTTTTAAATTATATACCTAAGTGGGCAAATATCATAAATCCAAAATTTTTCCTACCAATTTAGGAAAAACCACGCTCAATACATTCAGACGGGATTCAAATTCTGATCTCCCACCATCGGCAGATTATAATAGCTGTGCCTGAAATTTAGTCCGCTTGCGAGTTGTGGGTTTCATAAGTAACTTTATAATAGAAAGTGTATTTAAAAAGAAATTCCCCCGCATTGTCATAAGAAAGTGGTGCAAGATTCACATCAACCCATGAACAGCCCCACCTCGCCAGTGCTAGACTACTTGTGCCAGTTCGGGCGTTTGCCAGTTCATGTTTCAGCTTAGACTCTTTAATAGACGATAAACGAGTATTGTTGGAAACGTGTGAACTAATAACTAATGTCTATTTTTCATATTTTAAGAAATAACAGATAAAAGAATTATTTTTTTATGAAACCTTATAGATTAAGTTTTTAATTTATTATTAGAATTACAGCTTATTATAACCGTGAAAATACAATACAGATTTATAGGATTCAACAAAACATATTTTATAATTTAAAATGATTGTGAATTATCCCCTCCCGCCATAAACTGTCAGGTGGGTTGCAGCCAAAGATGGGGACGGTGACCGAATATATGTGTGTGGGTTCGTAATTTATAGATGACTAGCCTTTTAGGGTTTATTGTACTACTTTGCACAACTATAAAATATGATGATACTAAGAAGTTACTACAAAGATATAAAGTACTTTACTTAAGAGCTCGTGACTGAACGAACAAACACTCTAGGTGATCCTACACGGATAAGAACCCCGGTACCCTGGGCACGACGGTTGCCCTCCAGCACACGTACTCGATGATCCGGCGTCCTGACCTGCGCAGCCCACAAAACGGGCACAATGACCCCTTAGAATCGTTGTTAAATTGTCAGTCCGTTTGCGGGTACACTGCAATTTGGCCTGCTCGCCGAGAGGAATGCTGAAAAGCTGTTTGGGTTGTCACACACGCGTCCTATTCTTTACTCAAGTAAAATGCAATATTTGTTAACTTGGTATTGATTATTTTCCTGGGCTATATGCATTTAATCATACTTATAAATAGGAACGAGGAAGATAAAATTTAAATTAAATCTACACGCATTTTGGGGAGTGCCCCTGAGTAGGTTTCCCTAAAAAAAAAAAAAAAAAAAAATAATTTTGTTAGTCATAATAAATATTCTCCAATTATAAATTTTAAATATAATCGTTCGAATATTTTTAGAAAATTTCCAATTTTCAAAAATAATTTATTTGTAAAATACCCCTAATTTAATTTTAATCTAAAAAAGAAAAGCTTATTCTTAATTATCATGAAACAAAATTCCCAGATACCCATTTTGAACTAAATCTTAATGGCGACTTTGAAATTTAAAAAAAAAAATCTTAAATCTATTATGAGTTTTATTCTTCTAGCCCTGACTTCTCCATCACCGCAAAACCAGAATAAATGACACGTAGTCTTTGTATCCACCGGTGTGGGTATGCATTTATTTTATCGCACAAACTAATAAATTCTTACATGTTAATCCCTAAACTTAAAAATTGCCTAAACAAGCATTGTTGGCCGTATGGTCTAAAGTGTTGCTCTCTAAATAGATTGGACTTCTAAAGATGAGGACATCAGGGTTCAAATTCCAGTCGAGCGTACTTTTTTTTTTTTTTCTTAAATAGTCTCCCTCCATACAAACTCGGGTACACTTCTTCAAAATTAAACCTTTTTCATTCCTAACACATTAGCGCAAGTATTACATATACGTAAAACAAGACGGTGGTAAGACATGGTGATAAAAAATAATGTATCGCATGAAGTCTACTTTACCGAAACAAGAATTGTGGGGTATTCATCTCCAAATCATAAAATATGTTATTATAATGGCAAGAATGTGTGCAGTTTATCGTCCTAGAGTTGGGTTTACTGGAATTTATAATTTTTCTTTTTATTTAAAAATGTTTTTATCTAATCCCGAGTTTCATGACAGTTATTGATATCTCCATGTAAACAAACAAAAATAATTAAGCTTTATGATTATATTAAGACAATATTTGATTTATTTGTGCCAAAAAGATTTTGCTATACAATTTGTAACTTTCAAAAATCATTTACCAGTTAAATATCTTCAATTTTAGGACTATAGTCAAATTTAAATAAAACTACTTGAGGTATGACCATATAAATTTAAAATATTAAGTGGGAACGAAATAAAATAAATCGTATCGGCGTTGTCCCCAAGCACAGACGGACACATATAGGGACAGACAAATTTTTTGAGCCACTATTTTCAACGCAGGGGGCACATAAATTGTCCAAATCGATCATAATATTTTAAAAAATATAAGAAAACATGCATAATTTTCTATTAGAAAATAAAATGAATTTTTTTAAATGATCGTTTGCATTTATTGAACTTCATTTTGTTAAAGTCTCCACTGCTATTAATGTAAGCACCGATGCAACGACCGTCGTGTGTGAGTATAAGACTACTCTCCATTACCCGGTAATAACCCAGTCAGGATGGTCCCGGAGACGGGGGGGACCTGGGGAGAGATCATATTTAAATGTTAATAGCAGCAGCGGGGGTAGTATGGAGGATGTTAGGGAGGTCACACTTCGGGTGAAATTGGTTTGACTCCCGTCCGGACTACCTGGGTCTTGGCTCTCATGAGTGATTAGAGAGAAGGCCTTATTGATTTGAAATATTACACGCACATGGGTTGAGAGGGAAGATTAGAAAATTGGAAAAAAAAACCATTAAGGTGAATTCCCAAATGAAGATACGCTACTTTATACAATGTTTTAAAATCGCTAGTAAAGTAGCCTATTTAAAGGAACCAGTTCACACATCAAACTCTGCTCTGTTTTGCTACGGGCTCTTTAATAAATTATGTAATCCTTTTTTTACTTTCCCCCTTCCCCTTGCAACACAATATAGACATTCAGTTTCACCCCACCACCCCCTTCCAACAGTGCTACGCACAGTGCATGGTGAAGTACAAACCACTATATACTTTTAGAAAACGTGGAAAATTAAAAATGCTAAGAATGTAGTTGAAGTGTTACAAATACCTCAATTATTCTTAAATATTTGAAACTAGCTTATACCCATCGCGGCTTCGCCCGCAATAATTTATAAAATCTTTAAATTTTTAACTAAACTTAAAAAAAATAAATTAATAATTTATAACTTACATAATTTATATTTACTTTACTACGAAATATTATATATCTTAAATACGAAAAGTTAAAACATTAGTATTGAAAATTAATATATATATAAAAAGTTTAAACATTAGTATTGTAAAATTAATGTAAAATAAAGGTTGGGAATAGTCCTATATGTTATTCCAGGACATAATCTACCAACGTACAAAATCTCATTCGAATCCGTTCGTCAGTTTTTACGTGATTTAGTAACACACATCCAAACACACAAACTTTCACATTTATAATATTAGTAAGATTTCTAAGTGAACATTGGTGAAATGAGGGATTTCAACATTTCTAAAACTTACAAAAAGCTACTTATCAATGTGTTAGAATATTTAAATTTGTCAGGCAAGTTAAATTTTAAAATAGAACCAGTTTGGGTGAAAGGGTCCTTCTCCTCCCCCCGCCCCCCAAAATCTAAGCTAATAGAATAAATTAAACATTAGTATAAACTAAGCATCAGCCACGAAAACTTCAAAACAAATGTGTGTTTTTTGTATAGGTCTTATTAAAATATTAGAGTAGCTTAACTAAATTAACCAAACTTAAACTAAATTATATTTAAACAATTAGCTTAGTTAATTATAATATTTAAGACAAATATACAGGAATTAACTTATCTTGAGTAGGTTAAATTATTTAAATTAACCTAAAGTAATCAAAATAAAATTTATTTTGATCTAAATAACTTCTAAACCTAAGCTGGTCCTTTCCTATCTTACTATTGTCTAAACTAGCTTGTTTACCACAGTTAAAATACGATAAACTAGCTAGTTTAAATTAATATACGATAAACTAGCTTGTTTATTACAGTTGATATATGATAAACTAGCTTGCTTTACCACAATTAATATACGATAAACTAGCT
>JBCFYV010000001.1:48653807-48682007 GCA_039000515.1 Timema cristinae
CCTCATATTCTACATTTTAGTTGAATGTCCTTGTCTTCCTTGCTTAGAGGGAGGAGCAGGGACAATGAGCCTCATATTCTACATTTTAGTTGAATGTCCTTGTCTTTCTTGCTTAGAGGGAGGAGCAGGGACAAGGAGCCTCATATTCTACATTTTAGTTGAATGTCCTTGTCTTCCTTGCTTAGAGGGAGGAGCAGGGACAAGGAACCTCATATTCTACATTTTAGTTGAATGTCCTTGTCTTCCTTGCTTAGAGACAAGAGCAGGGACAATGAGCCTCATATTCTACATTTTAGTTGAATGTCCTTGTCTTCCTTGCTTAGAGGGAGGAGCAGGGACAAGGAGCCTCATATTCTACATTTTAGTTGAATGTCCTGGTCTTCCTTGCTCTCTCGCGTGAGGCAAAGCTTTTGATTTTTCCACCATAAACTCTTATACTGTCAAACTCTAGGGTTGAATTAGGTTGGTTAGCTAAGGTTTGTTTAGGTTAGAATAAGTTAGGTTGGGATAGGCTAGGTTTGTCAGGGGAAAAGAAAGTATCAAAACGAGGTATTTTGAATGTTAGTGCATTTTTACGATCCAATTTCTGTTCTAGATCAAAACTATGCTTCAAAACATAATTCGTATTGGAACGTTCTTAGCTTTTTTAATTTGAATGTGATAGGTGCGAATCCCATGACGTATTTTTTGTGGCCGCAAATACAACCTATCGCAAGTCCCAACTAACGCAAGTCCCACCTATCACAAGTCCCACCTATAACAAGTCCCAACTATCGAAAGTCCCACCTATCGCTATTCCCACTATAACTAACACAATGGTTTGCTTATAGATTGTTCCTGTCACTGCTGGTAGATGTCATGAGTGCAACATTATATGGTTTACTATTGTGACTTGCTATGTGATGTAAACACTTGTTTTGTATGTCACTCGAAATGTCACAGCGCAGGTTCTTGCGCATGTGCGTTTCTCAACACGTGGCCTCTTCGTCTTATTTCGCCCGTTGGTTCGCAGGGGTGTACACATCTTCAAGCTCGTGAACAACTGGGAGAAGGGACCAAGAATAAAATAAACACAGGAAATATGCTATATTTTAGTGAAGAGCGTCTTACTACCTATCCTGGTTATACACATATATTCTAATTATTGTAATTTAATAGGGATAGTGGAGGTTGAATTTATAGGAATCATGCCAATATTAGAATAAAGGGGGATTATAAAACCATTTAGGAACAGAACATACATATACAATAATGGCAGGTAGCTTACAATTATTACATTACTATGTTGAGACGATTTGTTCAGCCCTGCAGACAAGAGAATATCAAAAAGGCAGGTATGTCAAACCTAAGGCCACAGCCATGATTGCGTGCAGACACTTGATATTTTGATGACTCATTAAACAATGACACCTTATTCTTATTTTTATAACCGTCGTAGAAACAAAAGTGATGTGATGTTTGGTAATTTGGCAAAATTTGAGGATGTTTGAGGTTGATGTGCCAAATTTGTAGGCCTACTCTTTCATCGACCCGAATCAATTAGCAAAAGTTGTTGAATTTGCGCACTCAATGTGTGCATTGTTATTTTCAGCAAATACTTATGTCAACAGTTGTTTACTCAATCGAAATGGAACCAAACAATCAAGAGGTTCTGTATTACGGACAAGTCATATTTCTAAACAATAGTTATGAAATTAGCTTTGGAGAGCAAATTAAAATAAGACTATGGCTGCTAGTAAGTGCTTTCAAATTTCTGATAAAAATTACATTTTTTATATATAAGCTTACTCTTTTTTTTATATATGAAAAGGTAACTGAGTGATATAAATCCTTAACTTATCTTCCTTCGGAGGGGAAGTAAAACCGTCGGTCCATGTTGACTGTGGATTGTAAAATAACTCTGCTACATTAGTAGGCTCTTTGTGGAATGTGGAATCTAAAATAACCTTGCCACATTAGTAGGCTCTTTGTGGAATGTAAAATAACCTTGCCACATTAGTAGGCTCTTTGTGGAATGTGGAATCTAAAATAACCTTGCCACATTAGTAGGCTCTTTGTGGAATGTGGAATCTAAAATAACCTTGCCACATTAGTAGGCTCTTTGTGGAATGTAAAATAACCTTGCCACATTAGTAGGCTCTTTCACTCTCGATCATAAAAATTCAGTTTGAAAGGCAACCAAAAGATGGCACCATCCGTAGTTTTAACTCTAAATTTGGCTCTTATCATAAAATGAGTTTGGCATGGCTGGAATATGGAATTGCCACCCATCTCACAGTTTGTAGCTCCTCGACGGATAAAAGGAAAGAGGTTTTTTCTCTTCACTTGTATTGAGTTGTTCTTCAAAGGTTGTTGGTAAGGAGAGGACATTATCGTGGACGTAATAGTACGTATTAGGGTTTATAGCTAAGTGTTTGTGGTTTCTATACCACACGTCATACTACTCGGCCAGGCTATACACATATTTACATTAATGAGGTCGGAATGAGGGAGGTATAATTGAGGGGCTATACCCTCATTGGCGGGGAAAGAGAGTGGCAAACCCTTTATGAAAAACACCTCAAGCTTCGATATTTTTGTAACCAGTACCAGTCTCTAACTAGAGTGATATATTAGACCATGTGACCACAGATGTGTGTAGATTACTAAGATCAACTATAAACTATGTCGGTGACCTGGCGCTCTAGGGGTAAGGTGTCAAACCTCGGTGCTGGGGGTCCGGAGCTCAATCCTTGGTCCCGGCACAGATTTATCTGATTGCCAAACGTTTCATTCACCTCTGAAAATACTTATATTAATCACAAATTGTGAATTTGTGGAATGCCAGGCCTCCACCGTGGTTCGGATCCCACGTTAAACTGTAGGTCCTTCAGTTCATCTCACAATCACCCTATCATTACACATTAGCGTGAGTGCGTATAACCCGAACGGGTAGTAAGACGCGGTGCTAATAATAATAATAGTAATAATATAAACTATATATAGTGGGGGAGTGTACAAACACGTATGTTTATATCAAGATCTATAAACACGATGGAAGGCCTTAGAATATAGAAACAGTCGTATTATGATTTAATGTTGGTCTCCATCCAGATATAAACTAGGCGACTATAATAAAATGCCCCGCAACTAACTGTATATAGCTAGAACGTCTAGTCTATTGAATTATAATAAATGTTATATAATATTAATAAAAATTTATTTGTTTATCTTCTAACGAAAATATTGCGTATAGAGAAATAAATTGTGGAATAATTAATTATGCTAAACAATAACCTTTTACTTATTTTAAGACAATTATTAGTGTTGAATTATTTTTAATCAATAAACAATTTCGTGTCTCTGAGATATTATAAAGTGCTAGCTATACGTGTAACTTTAGGGCTCATTGATTCGATTCGGGGATAATAAGTGATTCAATTTCTATTTTGGGTAAATTCTAACTGTTAATCGGATGCTAGAAGATTGTCATTGAGTATTTAATGTTATCTGCATTTACTAAGTGAATTAATATTGGATTACAGGTTATGTCACTTTAGCCCTGAATTTGAAAACCACGCCCAACTAAACAAAAATAGTTAAATATATAATTTATCATAAATAATAATAAATGAATTAATTATATGTCAAAGGAACCAATAACTTATCTGAGCTTTCTTAGTTTTAATAAAAGCCGTAATGAGTGAGAAATAAATACTAGTATAAATAATCAAGCCCATATATATAACTGTCAAAAACCGTACATTCTGAATTCATAAATTCAATAAAAGTTTAAGTACAATTTTCTTAGATTTTGATTATTTTTGCTTGGTTCTTTTTTTATAAAATGGTTTTATTTAATTAGGATCTGTGCGCCTTGAGATTGTATGTATAGGCAATACATCGCACAAACGTGTGTTGCATGAAAATAAAAAATTCACACACGAGTCCACTCAAAAAAACTATACACTTGAATTTCAATTGGGTTGTTCGTGAAAAATTACCAATTTGTTTATCCATTTCAATAAAAGACTACAACGATTGTACTTTCATTTATAATTGTATCATAAATAAGTATTTAAACTAATAGAGATAAATCAGAGGGCATTTGAATATTACGAAACTTGATCTTTTAACTATACTGTAATTCGTTATATTAAGTTTCTTGTCACACTTCAAGATATATAGCATAACTACTTTAAGTAATGCATTATCGGTATTTATAGATTACTATAACTTTTCAATAAAATTGAAATATCAATTCCAGTTAAAAGTAACTTTTGTATCTAAAATCAGTGGCCGCATGATCTAATGCGCTACGCTAACAGTAGACTAGACTGATGATGACTGGGAGATCATGGTTCGATCCCAGTGGGGTGTACTGATGGTTGTTTTTGCTTAATGATTTCCCCCTTTCTCTACGCAAATGATAATACACTTCCTCTAAATTCAGCCTTCCCCATTCCTAGCCCATTAGCTTAATTAGTATTTAAGCATATAAACTGAACGAGTAGTAAGACGCGGTGCTAAATAAATGAATATATCAAAAATTAGATTATTGTTATTATAAATTTAATATATTTTAAAATATAGCTATGTTTACTAATTCAAAATTAAACTACATTCAAATGTTTTATATTCAAAATGTATTTGTAAAAATGACATATTGACACGGGAATTGAACCTCATGCTTTTGACAAAGAGTTATTCTGTTCTTAGCACTTAGCTACTTACAGTCGTATATGATTTATTATTGAAGGCTGAGACTTTATTTATGGGTTATACAAACCTTATTAGTCTTTATATCCGTGGAAAGAGCACTTGAAAATTATGAAAGCTCCCGAATTTAAATGCCTTTGCAGAAGTCATTTTAAATTGCTTTCTAAAAAAGTTTCGTTGATGTTTAACTATAGAATACAAGTTATTTTTTTAAAAGTCTAATCGAACTTGTGAAATAATATGCTACTATGGTCAATAAAATGTTACAACTTACTTAACATTGCTGAATATTTTATTTGTGGATTTATATTGAACTGTTTGTGATGGCATTGATCGCACATAACCAAACAACCCTAACTCTCCTAAAATAGTTCAAGATAGCAGATTTACACACGTCCATCACAAACTCTGTTTTAAAATATGAGTGTAAAATGACCCTGCACACGATACGAATCTTGAATAGTTCAGTGTCAGAACATTGGCGAGTTAAGCTGAGGGTTGGGCTTTCAATTCCAATATCCAGGTTTCATTATTCAACTAATTTAAATTATAATCCAATGAGCTACAAATAATCAATATAGTGTACAGGCCATACTATTCCATTCCTCGCTTTCCTCTGCAAACTAAGTAATATTTCTACACGGTCTTATGATCTAATATTTGCTGTCAGCCATGACACATTTATTTAGAAAATGTATTGGCCACAGGTGTAAAGGGCGTCATCCCCAATATAAAAATCAAGGTCACCTAGTAGGATTTAAATAAGAAGACACTTTTTTTGACAGTTAAAAATGAACTAACAAAATGTTCATAGATTATATAGGCTGTCCTTATATTATAATATACCCAATATAAGCCTTCAGATGTATTTTTACTTATAAGACATCTTAAAACCTTATGCGTTAATTTATGAAGTAAATAAAATAATATATTTAGTTATCTCGTTGACTAACGCAAACAGTTTTAAGATAACTCTTCAAGTAAATCATTAATAAAGGCTTATAATGGAGTTAATAATTTAGCGGCAAACTTTATAGACATGTGATCTGCAGCTATCACTTCTGATAAATAATATCAATACATATAAAATAATAAATTGAAATGTGACAATGTTGACAGCAAAAAAAATTCTTAAATTTTCTAAAGGATTCTTCCTACCAGAATCATATTATAGCTTATACTACTAACTTTGATACCCGTAGCTATAAGTATCAAGAATCGGCGATGAATTTTAACATTTTCTCGGTGATAAATGTTTAAGAAATATATATATATTAATATAGCAGAATACGTAAAAACTGATGGTTTAAACCCGTTACACACAGGGGGTTTCAAAGTCAAGCTCGTCTAGTCCTTTTTAACGGTATTGAAGAGATCGTGGTTCAAGTACCTCCATGCAAATACATATACATTTTCTAAAAAGTTAACCATTCAAATCTTTACCTCTTCAGTATGATGAATAAGGATAGACTGACTAGTAGTAGGGCCAACCAGTGAAAAAATATAAATATATTTAATAAGAACTTGGACTAATATCTCCACCATAATGATTACCAGTTTCTCTGTCCAGCCAAAAAAATCTCGAAACCCAGATAACCTAGTAGAGGGCCAAGTAGCCCAAGCCCAAAAGGGTGCAGGAATTTGTGGTGACCAAAATGTAAATAGGGGCTCCTAAACTGGGAGAGGGGATGGGGGGATGGAGGGGTTTTTCAAAAACAGAGCGGGAAAAACTTTGAGACACAAAAAACTAAGAACCTGAAATTTTTCATGTAGGTAGCCCCTAGCCCAAAAGGGTCCAGTGATACTTGCTGACCGAAAATTCACGATGGGGCCCTTAAAAAATAAAAAGTATGTAAATAAAAAATGGGTGTGTGTACTTATGTACGCGCGTAAGAAGTTATACTTCTTTGGCATCATTAAAAAATAAAAAATAATTTAATAATATTTAGTATTAATTATGTTAAATAATAATATTTTAATTTATATCAATAAATAATACATACGGATAGTTAACCTCAATTATATTGGAGCACTTGAAAAAGTCTATAAGCACAATTTTTTTCACTAATATTTACGAATAGTAAATAATATTAATCAAAATATTCAATTTAAATCACTACTGGGCCTGAATTCACCAAAGGGAGCAAATAGTTGCGCCAGCGCAAGTTTGAAATATGTTCCAAATCCCTATTCACTAAAAGGAGCAGGCGCAATTTGAGAGCAAAGTTGCGCCTTTTATTTGCCACCACTCAAGAATAGGCGCAACTATTAAATCATGATTGTCACTTCAATAAATTTAAATGGCGGCATATTATTGTATTGGCTTAAAATACAATTAGTTACATAACTGTACTCCAATTAATAATGAATTAATTAAAATAACAAAACGTATGTCAAGCACAAAATTTGTTTCAATTTAGACAGTGGTAACAAAACAATTACGTACCTTTTATTGTTGGATTTTTACATTCAAACAACGCAATGGCATTTCTTGCAGTATTACAAAACAAAACTACGAACTGTGTAATCTTCGTCTAGATCCAAAGAGGTTTGTATTCCTCCAAGTCCAAAGACATTTCGTCACTAAATATGGCAGTTAGTATAATTTTAAAATAAGTTTTAAAGTTTCTATAAACATTAATGTTTTATTAATGGAACTTAAACTTTAAACTAATAATATAAATAAATACAATTTTTTTTTTTTTAATTTATATCAATAAATAATACATACGGATAGTTAACCTCAATTATATTGGAGCACTTGAAAAAGTCTATAAGCACAATTTTTTTCACTAATATTTACGAATAGTAAATAATATTAATCAAAATATTCAATTTAAATCACTACTGAATATAATTTATTAGCACATATATAATTCGCACTTGTATGAAACTAAAACACGTGTTGTGAATGTAGAAACTAGAAACATGTGGATAAATATTATATATATGAAAACAGTGATCAGAGGCGACGAGCGTACCAACATGCGCGACTAACAGAGGATCTATTTCTATTTTGTTGGTAGCTTTTTTTTTTCGAGACTTAATGAGCGGTTTAACTTCAACCTGTTACTTTTGTGTTACAGTGATGCGCGCGCATCTTAAAATTTCACTCTCATCATTTTTTCATAACGCGCCTAGAGAAGTATAACTTCAAAAATGTTGTTTATAATGAAATATTCAATTTAGGAACAGATACACATTTTTGATATACCAAAGAGTCTTTAATTGAATGTGCCTTCCAGATTTTGAGGGTCACTAAAAATGATTCCCATTCGCAATCATTGTACATCAAATGGCAAAGGGACAAAACGACTAGAAATGAAGCCTTTGATTTCAAACGGTATTATACTAGTTCTGTATTAATTGAAATATATAATCTAAAAAATTATTATCCTCCTAATGTGTACAAGGGGATTCTCAATAACACTGATTAGTTTAATAAGTTATTTCCCCGAGTAGATAGGAATGCTGAAATCTTTTACACGACTTGATGGCGAGTTTTTAACCTTTTATGTTTAATCGTTTCATACATTAAATATAACAGGCATTTTATTATTCAAGCATAGGATTATTCAGGTTAAAAAAAATGATAAATCTCTTGGAATAAAATACAACTCTTTATTGTCTTCAAGTTTATCGTGTCTATCTGAATATTATTTTTAATGGATGTTTCAACATCTTTACTTTAACTATCTCTAATCAGCTTATCTTGACTAGGACAAACACAACTACAAACACCCATGTTGTTGATTTACCACTCAAAGTAAGAGGGGAACTTGATTTCTCACACACAGAGATATATATATATATATTCGAGCTTAGCCTGACATAGAACCAGCGATCCTTGAGTAAATTGGTGCATATTTACTTGACTTTAGCTGACACTAAATCTACTATATTTAATTACTTAATTATAAGTTTAGAGACGTGACTTTTAATGGTTTAATTTAAGGGGCTGGTAGGAGAAAAGTACCCAGTTTAGAGGACCTTAAAACCAGAGCAATAAATAATAATAATAATAATAGTGGGAAAAACTTAAAACAAGAGAGTTGAACCTCTACTTCTACAATACAAGTAATTAAATATATTGCGAGACTGACATATTGGACAGTACCACCACCACTGTGGATATCTCTAGGACTTCTTCTACAAGCGATCCTTTATAATTTAGATAATGTTCCACTTCAGCTGGTAATAAACTGCTGTCATTATAAATTCAGACGCGAGACTAAGCCTGCAGCCTCTAACAACGCCATAAACAAAATAATAAAAACACTTGTCTATAAATGACCTTCCAACAAAGTGATCAATTTGGGTTGAGATTATATTGGCTGACACAATCTTATTTTAATGTTTCATGATTAAATCAAGACATTGTATTCTTTGTTTATTTTTGGAGTTAGGACTATTAAACATGTTTGGAGATTTAAACGGGTCGTTTTGAGCTCTAACGCCCGCTACCCGTGTGAAACGATAGTTGCATTCAAATAAAGGATTCGATTCGATATACATGAACATATTTGTACGTATCTTGGTTTTTTATAAATGCTTCTTAATATTCATAAGGAAAAAAACCAGTTTGTTTAAATGTTTAATTGGACAAAGTTTTATGCTTTATCAATAGTGTCCAAAGTGTACCTCAGCTGATCTGCACCTATTATAGTTTATTTTTTTATTTTAGGTGCGCCTCACATCTTACTTATCTACATATTTAAAAGCGGATAGTAACGAGGAAGTTAGGATTGGGAGAAAGCATTTTCATGGGAGGAGAATAGGAAAACCATTGATAAAACTACACTTAATTATACCCAGTCAAGATTCGAGCCAATGCGGCTAAGCCTAACTAGACAAGAGTGATGCTTTTATCCGTGTGCCAAAAATCATTCTGTTTTTAAATCGTTATGGAAACTATGATTTGTATATAACTGTGGATTGGTAAATAAAATATTTGTATTTATATAATTATTATATTGGAAAATTAGATTAGAAAATTAGATTGGAAAATGACAGCGGGATAGAATATTGGCATACTAAACCATAAGTCCCAGGTTTGTTTCCCATGTCGCGGTGTAATTTTTCAATTGGAATAATATAATATTTATATACAGCTATAACAGTAATTAGCATATAATATCTTGGCTATTTAATCCATTTATATAATTTTCTAAGAAATTAAGTATATTGGACCACCTCCACAAAAAATATAAATAGTAGAGATGGACATATAGAGCTTGGAGAGGGGTCGTTTAATAGATGTTCTTACCGAGGTTTAAAGAGGAAATATATACACCTTGATTAAAACTAAAGACCAAAAGCTTGAATTATAGCTAACGTTAAAAGTCTAACAAGTTAACTTTTAACTATAAAGTTGAATGGAGCATAATTTTATTGAGTTTTTCCCTGTAAAAAGTTGTTGAATACATTTTATCAAAATAATCTGCAGAATCACTGCACTGCTCAATATGAATTAATATTCAGTTTGTATGTTTACATGTCCTGATGTATTTTACCAACAAATCAAAAACAAATGTACTAACATCTGTGCCACCTTACACAACCGTATGGGTTTTAAAATTATCAATGACATAGTTTATTGTTTAGCAGCGCGTCTCACTACTCTTCAAGTTTGCTTTTAATCCCAATAATATGTCTTGGTAGGCATACACGAACAATTTTAAGTTGCTCAACTGTTTATTTGGGCTTATAAGCACAGCAACAATTTCCCTCCAACTAAGTAACTTAGTTGGGTTGGCATCGCATTTGAAATTAAGAAGTTGGTCATTCTTGAATAGAGACAACGCAATTTAACACATAATGGTTAACTAAAACGGAAGTGGAAAAATCTTTGGCTAATTGTGTCTCATTGTAGCGTGTCAATCAGATTGATTGAACACCTACAAGTAAAAAAGTTCACTATTTCTGTAATTGGGTGCAACATTGGAATCATATCAAGATATTGAATATAAAATAAGTTTATACTCTCCGTATACTTAAACTACGTATTGCCCTACGTTCAAACACGTGGTTAGTCAAAAAATAATTGTCTTTTGATAATTGCTGTTCTAAAATATAAAAGAAGAGGACTAATATTATTATAGTTATGAATAAGATATGTGAATGCATGTTATAAGATGGGGTCATATGAAGAAAATTACAGCCGGCCATGTGGTCCTCAAAGAAGGTGGAAAATATAAATCTATATTATTTCTTTGCATAAAAATAACAGTGGAAATTAAATAACTAAATTAATACAGACACATTTTGATATAGGATATGTGTGTATAAACTCACCACGGCCAGATGTCTACAGATATCATTAACTCACTTCTAAAACACAGGATTTTCTATAATGGCGAACCCACGTGGCACAAGACTCGCCAGTTCAATTGAGGAGATAGACTGAAAATGGAAATCGGCGCTGGGAGTTCTTGCGCAACTGCGACTCTGGTGGCCGGCAGAAAAAGCTCGCCTTTTTGTCTCTTCTCTTGTCCTCTCCTCGTTTATCCTTCATTATTGTTAAGTATGCTTCTCAATTCGTTCCCCCTTTTTACTCCTCCCTGTTCATGTCTGGTTGTGAGTATATATGGGACGCGCCGCGGGTTCAAGACTAGAGAGCGGTTCTACACAAACAAACAAACAACAAAGAACCTCTGCCGGTGAACAACCAAGACGGGACATGGAAATTGGGTCGTCAGAATCGCCTCCATAGTCTGGGTCGTCAGATTCGCCTCCATAGTCTGGGTCGTCAGACTCACCTCCATACTCTGGGTCGTCAGACTCGCCTCCATAGTCTGGGTCGTCAGACTCGCCTTCATAGTCTTGGTCGTCAGACTCGCCTCCATAGTCTGGGTCGTCAGAATCGCCTCCATAACGGCATTCAAGAAGGATGAATTCAACGCGGTGATTACGAGGACGCCGTAGCTAGGGTATTGGTATCCAGCCGTCGTCATTTAGTCCCTAGGATTTAGTTACTAAGTTAGGAGAAACTTTATTTCCAAAATGGTGTAACGTAATGTAAATAGTTATTCAGAAGTCCTTCTTTTTAGACAAAGAATATGTTTTCGGAATCTTGTGTCATGTTCAGGAATAGATAACTTCAATATGGAAGAAGTACTTTGGTTATATTATGCCTTTTTAGTCTGATGGACAAGTCAGATTTTAATGACTCTTTAAGTCAATTGCTGAGTGCATTATTGTGTGTTTGGACACTGTCCTAACGTTAAAGCCTTCGGCTTAGAAAGATGTGAAGTTTGTAGTGTTGCTAATTTACACTAAGCCACAAGTTCCGATAAATCTTGAAGTTAAAATTATTCATGACACCCTGAACGTCATGAACATCAGTTCTTTGTTATTGATGGTTACCCCCAGGAAGTCTATTTCTTTCTTTTGCCTTAAGCAGTTCAGTTGTTAATGATAGAGATTTGGTTATGCGGTCATTGTCCATGGAAAGTCTTAGATTGGGTGAGCAACCCGTGGAAATTGCCCTAGTGTCATAGTGGGGTCCGCGCAAATAATACTATTTTGTTTTGGCCTGTAAATAGGCTCCTAATTTTGTATTAGTTCTATAGGATATTAATGTACTATTGAATGAACTGGCAGTACCGCAAGGGAATGTGTCCAGCCATAGTACCTTAATGACGCCTGGTTCTTAGCCATCAATCGGCTGGATTCATCAGCCAATTATCCAACAAATTTAGTGGATCCCTTTTAATATTCAACCCTGCCAAGTGAGACTGTAATAAATGTTATCTTCTAAATTTGCTCTATATTTTGCTTTAACTAATTCTCAAATTACTCCTTTTAGAAATTCTGCAGCCTGTTGCCTGGCCACTGTACTGTCCAGGTAGCCACAAGTAATCCAGTAATCCCTCAAGTTTATTTGCCTTGTGAAGAAATTAACTCACTCAAGAAGTTTCTATCTAATTGTAAAACTTGTATTTTTCTTATGCATTTATTGTTTACTAAATAAAACTATATTGTCAAATTGATATGTTGAGTTTTCTAATTTAGTACAAATGTATATATGTGCAATGTAGTACAAATCTACGCCACCCCCTATACATCATTTACTAACTACTCTAAGGCATCAGGAACTCGAAAGTTAATTACCGCACTCACAGAAGTACTCCACCTATCCCTCCCTATCCTGAGCTAGTTATATCCAGTCCACCTCATTACACCCTATCCCTATCTTAAGCTAGTTCTATCCAGTCCACATTATTACAGCCTATCTCTATCTTGAGCTAGTTCTATCCAGTCGATCTTATTACACCCTATCTCTATCTTGAGCTAGTTCTATCCAGTCCACCTCATTACACCCTATCTCTATCTTGAGCTAGTTCTATCCAGTCCACCTCATTACACCCTATCCCTATCTTGAGCTAGTTCTATCCAGTCCACCTCATTACACCCTATCCTTATCTTGAGCTAGTTCTATCCAGTCCACCTCATTACACCCTATCCCTATCTTAAGCTAGTTCTATCCAGTCCACCTCATTACACCCTATCCCTATCTTGAGCTAGTTCTATCCAGTCCACCTCATTACACCCTATCCTTATCTTGAGCTAGTTATATCCAGTCCACCTCATTACACTCTATCTCTAACTTGAGCTGGGGGTATGTATATTCATATTATAAATGTATAAACACATATATGCATGTATAAATAGATCAAAATGTAAACCAAACACCCTTCAGTAATTTCGATAAGTTACATGGGTGACGACCATAAACCACTTTAAAAAATCTCTTACTGTGATATTGTTGAGTTAAATCCCTCATACACTTCTCTATTCCCTTCATCCATTCACCCATTCACCACTCTCCCTCTTAATCATCTTCCAAACTGTAAACTCTCACCCCTAGTCAGATAAGAGCTTGAAACTCAGCCATGCGTGAGATATTGCGGACACCATCGAACTTGACCATTCCCAATGATGGTTTTATGAGGCGTACGTTCATTACACGATATATATGTATATATATACATACACACCACACTGGCTTGGCTTCCTGTTCCGTCGCCGCCACTGTGGAGGATAAGAAACACTGCCTTAACTGACACAGGACCTTCTCTGACAGGAAATATGGCCTCATCTGACATTAAACCATCTCCGTCCAAAAAACCTTTAACCGCATTCCCGACTCAAGATTAATAATTTTTTACCATGGGCATATTTATAATATTATTTAAGAATTACTATTAAAGGTAAAGCTACAGATTATATTAGTTGACGCTTATGAAGATTGTTTTAGTAACTTATGTAAATGTTAAATGTATGTCAGCCTGTTTGACAGTTGAAACCCTGATATACTAGCGACCAGGATCTCCTGGTTGTATTAAACTTCAATCCACTCGTATTTCAATTAATAAACCTCTTAGAATCATCTTGAAATTTCTGATCGAGACTTATTATTAGACCATCAATCAGTACATACAAATATGTCTTTCTAATGGTATTTAACCTGGTACTTTCTCAAACAATTGATTATATCATCATATGACTTACAAACTAACTTAACCTTAGTAAAAACATAACACGCTTTTTCCGACTATCGGTTAGTAAATGTTAAAAGCGAAGCACTAATTTCCTTAATCGTATATATTTTGGCCACGCCAGTAATCAAACCTGGGACCGAGCTTTTCAGAGGTCCCAACAGTTCTAAAGGAAAATAAATTAATCCAGCCCATATTTTATTAATATAGATTTTCTTAAGTTAAATGTTAGACTTTTATCGTCATTTCATTGCGGTCTTTTAGTGTGGTGTAGAATGTTGAGTTAAAACAGAAGCAGATGATGAAAGTTGGTTTATTTTATTAGTAATAAAATTAAATATCATGCAACAGCTTTTAATGTGTTGACCTTGATAAATGCTTCCATCAGCTTAGAAATGGATTCGACTGTAAAAAGTTGGTAAAAACAAAAGTTACAAATAAAAAAAATAATTTTTATTTTATTAATATTAATAATATTTTACTATAATAATAATATTATTATTATTATTTTAAAGGTATCAATAATATTTTTAAAATAATAACAGTTTATCCCATAGCTTGACATATTGTTATGAACATAGTTTGAGTAAGTTTTGCAACCGTCAGGTACCATTCTAACTATAACTGGTATTTCTAACGAATTCACATTTGAAACACCTATAGAAATAACAAACATATTTTTAGTGGTCAACATAGATAGTGTTTTTTTAGACTACCATCCACAAATGTTGGCACCATCATCGCTGATGGCAGCGGCCGCTCGGTCGGCATGGCTTGATTGCATGATCGTGTCATGGAGTGTTTTATTGTTATTTTGTAGGTACCGACAATACACATCACATGAAAGCTGCAGATCATATGACTTCATGTATGATTACGTGACAGTTTATCTAGTAGAATTTTATATTTGTCGGATAGGGACAAACCAGAATACAAGAATCAACGTTTTGTACTCACGTTAAATTTTGAGTAATGTTAGTATGTCTTATGGAAAGTTCAATATTTGAATGTTTGAAGGTTTATAACTAAAGAAATGATTTATTTCTTCATTTTTTCCGTTTTCAAAATATAGCCACTACAATAAAGAACATGGGTTAAATTATGGGTTTGTCCAGACAATTCTTCAAATGCAAAATTTGAGTTTTCTCTGTTAGAGTAATATATTGAGAAGCGGGGGACAGCGTGCTTTTTATTTCCTAGAATTATGTTAGTCCGTTAAATCATTTTGTGACAAATGTTGGTTCATAAAGTGATGTCTAATACCCTTGGTGAAAGCCAACCAGACCTTAACAAACACAGTTCCCAATGGTGAATTTCTCGCCATGCTTGAGATAAGGCCGTGTCTCTTAGTATAATAAAGGTCGTAATGGTTTGACAAGAGTTCAGTTGCTTGAAAGAAGTGAATGTCAGACTATTGTTCCAATACTCGCATGGAAATGAAAGTGTGAATATTTTATTCGTCCGTGGAGAATATTAAAGATTAGGTCATATTTGCACGGTAAGTATATATCAGTTGGACACACTAATACATTACAGTTCCAGAGGATGCTTTTAGGTTAATTTTCTACGTGCATTCCTTCTCATTGATCTTGATTATTTATCATGGACATCCTAAAATTTGATAATAAACTATTTCTGGGATAAAAACAACTCGTAAAATAATTAGAAATTACAAAAACATTTATGTATTATATTTTAGTTTTAATTTTGATTTAAACTGATGTAAGCACCTTTAATAGTCGAATGGTCTAAGGCGTCACTCTCACAATAGACTGGACTGCCAATGACAGGATGATCGGGTTTCGAATCCCACTTGGGTGTACTGAGGGTAGTTTTTCCTAAATGGTTTTTACACTCTACCCCGGTGCAAATTCATGTATATTTCCTCTGAGTACAGCCTTCCTCATCCATAACACATGCGTATAAACCAAATGGGTAGTAAGACGCGGTGATGAAATAAGTTGTTCTGAAATTAAAGTAATTGCAATAAATTTATCAATAATTTTATTTGTTAAATTGTTTTATTATATTAAAAATATATAAAAACATTTCTGATTTATTAATACATCAATTATTTTATACATAACTGTATGACAAATACATATTTTGTTCATAAAATCATAAAATTTTAACAAAACGCCGTTTGAACGAATGATTGTAATGATACATTTTTACGTCATTTTATAAACAATAAATAGTGGCCGTTCAAGCTGCATCTTACTACCCGTCCATTTAGACACGAATTCTAAGCGATAAGATGTCTGATTTGAGGAGTAGGCCTGTTATTACAAGAAAGCAAGGTGGATAACAGGGTACTTGATTGCTGTACATAACACGGTTCAAATCAGCCATCAAACTAAAGATAGTTTCACTCATTGTCCTATCAAACTCACGCGCAGTGAATCAGACATAAAATACAACTTTTATGTAATTTATTGTCCGAAAGTATTATTTCACATCTATACAATTTCCTGGTCAGTCGGCCTTGAAATAGGCTAGGGAACTGCACCAGTGTTTGTTTGTAAGGAGGACGTAAAGGTGTTTTGTGGTAAAACTAGATTTAATTCAATATTCCCTTAAAAGTCACATGCACCCTGACCTATCTGGCAATTCCATTCTTCCCTTAACTCCCTCCCTCTAATATTAACCTCCCCATTCTCCTGGATACGAACATCTATTTCCAGTGTGGGATTTGAACCAAAGTCTTCTAGGTATGTGACAGAAATTGTGCTTCTAAGCCAGCCTCACTAGTAAATACGATGCTACCTGCCAATGGATCTTTGAAACCCAAAGGAGGAATGAGTCACGATTTGCGTCAGCCTTCTCTTCGGTCTTCCACACGGGTCATCAACTCCTGGCATGTTGTGGTCCATCATTCTTTCTCTCTCTTCCTCCTCTGATCTTCATCATTGTCTTACATCGTGAGGACTGTCTGTTCGAACCTTAGCTTGGATTTGATTTTCGACATCTTAAATTGGTTGTCAACACGTCCGCCTATAGATCTGAGAAGTATAGGGCCTAGCTTAGGCGAGAAATGTATCATTGGTGAAATTGGGTTTTCCCATTTAACGGTGATAAATTGATAGCCAGGGCTTTAGTGTTGTGCTTGTTCTAGAGGTAGGATGGTTTTTAACCCTCACAGACAATAATTAGGCCTACACTAGTTAAATAGGAGTGAGGAAGATAGAACTACAGGAAATTTACCTGGATATACGTAACACACTTACACTTTAACACACTTTTTTAATTTTAACACCTTATCTCCCAACCACCAACCCACTTTGGGGCCGCAAGGTCTCAGCGTATTACCCAAGTGGGTATAAAATGAAGTGCTAAAAAATTTTGCTACTCGTGCGTGTTAGACGCTTATTTACTAACGGTAATGTGTTAGGGGTGAGGAAGGTTAAGTTACGAGAACGTGTACCCACATTTGCGTGGGGATGGATTGAAAATCGATAGGTAAAGACACCCTCAATACATCTATCTGGTATTCGAACCCCAATAGCCCACGTCATTGGGAGTTCAGTAGAATGTTTGAGTGACGACTTAGACAATATGACTACTAAAATAGAGACACAGTATGAATCTAGCATCTAACCTATAACGGCGATCAAAAGTCAACGAGAAGCATGGCATGAATCTAACATCTAACTTACAACGGCAACAAAAGGCAACTAGAGACAGGCTATGAATATACCATTTAACAAACAACTGGGATAAAATAATGAATGAGACATGCTAAGGATCTCTATCTCCTACGTTGCTTTTATGTTGCTGGAGAAAGCAGCTCAAATTCTACTAGATATAAATCGTGTATGCAAAGAGCTAAATTCATTCGATTTTATAATATATTTGCCATTTGGCTTTCATTTATTGTTTAAAATAAAAAATATATGATACATAAACCTTGCGTGAGATGATTATACACTAGTAATACAAACTTAAGATTAAAGAGAAAATAATTAGAATATATTTGTAGTGCATAAAATAAAATATAAAGAAAATCCTTTTTAAATTTATTTGTGTACATACACAAATGCATATTTATGGTTGATAAAAAAGAGAAAGAAGAAAAAAATCAAATAAAGAGTAGGAAGAAAGGAAAAACGAAACCCATTGGGAGACAAATACGATGCAGGCCCCATGGTGGGACGACCTCTTCAGTAATTTAGAAAAGCGGAATGGGGAGTGGGGGTGGGGTGGGGGTGGGAGGAGGGGTTCAAAGTGGTTCTGGTGTCATGCATAAGATGCCCACACTGGGGGCTATTTACTTATATTTATTGAATTAGTACTGGTAGCATTAACATAAGTCATATTTAAAGGTGTTTAGTTGCTATCCCTCACTGCGGCTTCGGGGCTAACTGGTTGATGTAACGACGCTGGCGACGTTGTGTTCAGACACGTGTGGGATTTGCCGGACCGGTGGGTGTAGACCATCCCGTGGAATCGCCGGTGACAAGGACAAACAGATGGGAAGGGTGGAGAGGTAGAAGGAAGGAGTCCCGGCAACACGGGTGTCGCGGTGGGTGGTAGGATAGAGTCCCGGCAACGTGAGTCGCGATGGGAGGTAGGATGGAGTCCCGGCAACATGAGCCGTGGTGGGAGGTAGGATGGAGTCCCGGGACCGGGAGTCACGGTGGGAGGTAGGGTATCGTCCCGGTAGCGTGAGTCGCGGGAGAAGGTAGGATAGAATCCCGGCAACGTGAATCACGATGGTAGGTAGGATGGAGTCCCGGCAACGTGAGTCGTGATGGGAGGTAGGATAGAGTCACGGCAACGTTAGTCGTGGTGGGAGGTAGGATGGAGTCATGGCAATGTGAGTCACGGTGGGATGTAAAGGATGACGGTGGAAGGAGAGGGAGTTAAGAAAAAATTGCTCTTTACGAAACACTACAATTTATTAAGCTCTTTCAAACGGCGCACCCAGGTTGGGTAGCTATTCTCAGACTGGTCTTTGACCGAAATCCGAAATCAAATGGCATGCTCTGGTGCTCCCTGAAGGGGAGCACGAGAGCAAGTTCCAACACGTATCGACCAATGGTCACACCGTGTGGTTCGCAAGTAAAATGACGGTTTGTCGCGTTTCGCGAAGTTCTGAAATCAAGAAACAGAAAGAACATATTATTAGTTATAGTGAGGGGAGGGAGAGGGAGTGGGGAAATAGTTTGGGAAACCGAATATGGGTTTTTTAGAGTTATGTGCGGAGACACTACTCTATGGGGGGTTGGGTGAGAGCCTCCCAAACCACTGTTGACACATCTCGTTTATTCGAGCAGGGCTTTGGGACGTCGATGGCACCCACCAGGGTCGATGACATAGTTCCCAATCCCCTGGATAAGAGGATTGGTGGCACCGGGCAGTCTGGCGTAGAAGGACTGCGCCAGTTTCCAGAAGTGGTCCTTGATGGTAGGCATATCCAGGTCACGATGCAGAGTCTCATTACAGACATACCAAGGTGCGCCCACAATGATCCTCATACAGACGCTCTGAAACGCCTGCATCCTCCTCATATACGTGTCCGCCAAGTGGCCCCAAGTGGGACACGCATAGTCGAGGATCGGTCTGAGCAGCTGCTTGAACAGCGTCAGACCGTTCCTTGTGGACAGGGTGCTACGCCTGTTAAGCAGTGGGCCAAGGATTCTTAACCTTTGCCTCACCTTGTTGAGTCTCTCGTTGCCGTGGCGTCTCCATGTCAGTTTGGCATCCAGCGTAAGTCCTAGGTACCTAACACTGTCCGCCCATCCGATCTGTTCTCCAAACAGCCTGAGTGGGGCCAGCCTGTAGTACTTTCTTTTCCACGTGAAGAGCACTGCAGTGCTCTTCTCCACGTTAATACATGTTCTTCACCTGGTCAGCCACCCATCCAACTATCAGGTGCATCTGGAGTCGCCTCTCCACCAGCTTCCCTCACCACGACTCCGCTACTAGAGCCGTGTCGTCCGCATACAGTGCAAACTTGGTGTCTGGGGTTTCTGGAATGTCGTTCGCATACAGGTGAAGAGCCCTTGGCCCACCATGGAACCCTGTGGCACTCCAGCCCGGATGCTTCTGACTTGGGAGGTGGCGTTCCCAAAGGTAGTGGAGAAGGTGTGTTGGGATAGACAAGATTGAACAACCTTAACTAGGTAGAAAGGCAGGTTCAGGAAGAGGAGTTTGAAAAGGAGGCCTTCGTGCCAAACATGGTCGAAGACCTTTGCAACGTCGAGAAAGACAGCACCAGTCAGCTTGTTGATGTTGAAGTTCCTCATGACCTGCCCCACGAGCCGGACGAGTTGGTGAGACGAAGCGTGTCCCACCCGAAAGCCGAACTGCTAGTCCACCAAGATGCCCGCCTCGCGAACATGTCGGGTCACTCTTGTCGGTAGTAGTCTCTCGAACAACTTTCTCAAACAGTCGAGCAAGCTGATCGGTCGGTAGGACGAGGCTAGGGCTGGGTCCTTACCCGGCTTATGAAAGCAGAGGACGTTGGCGTACTTCCAGAGCTCGGGGAAGTGACACAGGAACAGGATGGCGTTGAATAACTCCACAAGTAAGTTAATCGCCTCCAAGGGCAGCTTTCTGAGGACCGCGTTACGCATACCGTCAGGTCCGGGGGCCTTGTTTAGTCTTAGAGCGGCTATTGCCCATGACATTTCTGTCACCTCCGTGGGTTAAGGTTCATCCAAGGGTCTGTACGAGACCACACCGATGACCTGAGCCACGTGCGGAACGTGCACCGGGTCTGACGGGTTGTCAGTCGGTACAAATTGCGCCTTTAAGTGCTCAGCAAAAGGATCGGCCTTCTCCTGGTCAGAGTTGGCCACCCCATTGCGACCCACAATAGGTGGCCTTGGTGCGGGAACCCGCATCAAGTTCCTCATGATCTGCAACAGGGACCTGTCCTGCACACAAAGGCTCTCAATCTTGTCCTCCCAGACACTGTTCCGGTATTCTCGGACAATCTCCCGAACCGCATGGACTTTGCGGCTCCAGTTGGCCTTGTCCACCGGGTTCCTCAATATTTGCCAAGCCTTCCTCAGCCGATTTTTCTCCTGGACGTGCCTGAGGATAGAATCGGGTAAAGAAGCCTGTGGCGCCCTCTTAGGACGGTGCCTCGGTGTCGAAGCTTCGAGCGACCCCTTGATGGCGGAAGTTATGATCTCCGCACCGCAATCGATTTCTGCTGCTGTTAGAAAGGTAGGGGTGGGGTACCAACCTCTCTCTCAACACATTCGTAAACCAGTCCCAGTCAGTGCGCTTTAGGTAAGGTTTTTCGGGGGGGTCTATGAAGGACACCGCGCGTCCCAGGTTCACAAAAACGGCGCTGTGATCCGAGTCTAGCTCAGCTAGAGACTTCAACACTAACCATCCCCTGATCCCTCTGGAGACAACGAAGTCTAGGACGTCCGGGAGATAGCCGGGATTGAAAGGGAAGTGGGTAGGGGTCGGAGGGCCGGAAGCCACCGGGCCGTGTAGATCTATGACGTCGCGGAGCAATCCGCCGCGAGCGCACATAATCCTAGAGCCCCATGAAGGGTACTTAGCGTTGAAGTCACCACCGATTAAAACAGGCGTGGTACCAGGAGTTCTCTTTGGCGCTGACTACAATGGGGAAATCGCCAAGGATGGTTCAGAGAACATGGGGTGGTCCAGACAGAAGAGAGGGTGGGTGGCGATGCCTGTGCAAGTGCGGAGGAAAGATACAAGGGCCGACTGAACAGTAAGGCACAACAAAGTGACTTGATCAAAGCTTTATAATTCCATGATAAAGTTTTTTAAAAAAGGTGACTAACTTATTCTTCAAAATCGAAACTAAAACTTAAAAAGGCCAGCCTGGCGATTATGAATATGAAGTGGAGTTTAGAAGAATAAACTAAGTATCCTATTCAGATTAGTTTAGGTGGTAATACCGATGATGAAATCAAGTTAGGTCACTCAGTCAAATTAGGCATTTGAGATAGTGCTCAAGAAGGGCATAAGTATACTCTTAGGGAAGAAACACCAATAACATTGATACATGCACATATTGGCCATTTCTAATATAGTGTGCTATACATATTTCCACGTGGCATCACACATACATACACACATACCAACATGTGGGGGTTTTAAAAGTGCAGCTTTGATTACCTCTTACCCACCTCGGTGGCGTAGTTATCTAACGCATAAGTTTCGTGTTGAGCTAAACTGCCGAGGATGGGGAGATCGAGGTTCGAATCTTGGTTAGGTGAACTGGGGGTGGTTTTCTCTAAATGGTTTTCCACTCTCTCCATGAAAATGCGGGTTCCCTTCCTCTATATTTATCCTTCCTAATTTCTAACCCATTAGAGTAATTAGTACCTAAGCGTATAACCCGAATGGGTAGTAATATGTGGTGTTAAGTATTATTATTACTTCTTGAACTTAAACTATTAACTTGGGATAAAGGAACTAGAGGACTTATTTGAAGGAAATATTAAGATTTATAAAACAGTTCCCTTCAATTTTTTCTCGCTCACATAATTAGTTTTCTCAGCGTAAGCGATGAAAGGTAGATATATTCAAGTTTTTGGCAAATTATAATAGTTTAAATTTTTCTAAGCTAAAGGGTCAGGCTTATAAAATCCCTAAACTTAATTTTTACTTTTTTACGTTAATTCTTGCTAAGCTATTAGTCTTTGGTCTATTTCTTAGATCTCTTACCAATTTTCTTTCCTAAAATAATTTATCTGGCTATGTAAAGACCCGTTGTATTCAGGCAATGTTCTATGTTTAATAAACCCGACTGTGAAAACCTACAAACAAGTCTCAATAAAGGGCGTGTATTTGGTCTACAGCTAAAATACTATTTTGATAGGAGCAGGTTGCGTGTTATTGTGATGAAATATTAGAAAGAGATTTCATAAAACTGTGACCATGTGTGACAAGAAGGGGAAAAGAGGTAGCCAAATAAAATAAATCTAACGTCGTTAATGGACAGCCCCTAAAAAGCGATTAAATAAACAGTTTTTTTGGTCTTTCCTATAAAAATTACATTTATGAAAATACAGTATTTTCGAGATATGTGATCCAAGTAACGTTGTCACCATAAACATAATGGACATCCCTGACCTAAGGAATGGTAGCAGGCATGTTCTCAGATATAAATACGATCATTTTTGGCCTCAATGCCCACGGTGGACATCCCTGAACCAGTAGCCAACATGTCCTCAGGTAGAAACACCAGTAGCCGGAGCCACTCGAAGAATAAATTATCTTCTGATTATATCTTTTCAGACTTTGTATTCTTTTAATGCTAGAGTTTGGAACAACCCCACCTTTTTTTTTTACTTCTATTTACCACTTTAAAAAAAGAGTAAAAGATATTACGAGCTCAGCTCCCGTGCGACGTGACCAGGAAAACATTATCAAGCGATGTTTATTAAGGTCTCGTGTGGTTGGTTTATGTTTCTGTCCTTGTTTCAGGGGGTATTGTTTATGTCGGACGTTTATCGGTGTGTATGTTATCTTTTATCAGAAGACAGTAACGTAACCTAGGTCTGCTCTTTATAGATGAGTGGGGGCCATTCAATGACATGGTACTATTTTGCCACATTTTTCATTTTCATTTTAAATAAAACACAAATACGTGCAATGGACATTATCTAGATTTTGCTTGTATTTTAGAGCCGCTTCCTACTACCCGACCAGATCATCAGTATTTATTTAATCTAATGGTTAAGGGCAAGAATGCTAGAATTAAAATGAAATGTTCCTACATTTGCGTGAAAGGATAGCCGCAACCCATTTAAGATATATTCTCCATATTTCATGACTGACGTTCATAATTCAAAATATATTCAACAGTAAAGTTGTGGGTAAAATATATCAATGTTAAAGTGACTTCGACCTAACTGTTTTTTTGTAAAACAAACTTTATTTTTTGAATTTATGAATCAATAAAATTTTAATCTGAGCCATAATTTGCTCACAAAGTTAAAATGTAACGTTTAACTTTGTCTGTTAAATTATATACCTAAGTGGGCAAATATCATAAATCCAAAATTTTTCCTACCAATTTAGGAAAAACCACGCTCAATACATTCAGACGGGATTCAAATTCTGATCTCCCCACCATCGGCAGATTATAATAGCTGTGCCTGAAATTTAGTCCGCTTGCGAGTTGTGGGTTTCATAAGTAACTTTATAATAGAAAAGTGTATTTAAAAAGAAATTCCCCCGCATTGTCATAAGAAAGTGGTGCAAGATTCACATCAACCCATGAACAGCCCCACCTCGCCAGTGCTAGACTACTTGTGCCAGTTCGGGCGTTTGCCAGTTCATGTTTCAGCTTAGACTCTTTAATAGACGATAAACGAGTATTGTTGGAAACGTGTGAACTAATAACTAATGTCTATTTTTCATATTTTAAGAAATAACAGATAAAAGAATTATTTTTTATGAAACCTTATAGATTAAGTTTTTAATTTATTATTAGAATTACAGCTTATTATAACCGTGAAAATACAATACAGATTTATAGGATTCAACAAAACATATTTTATAATTTAAAATGATTGTGAATTATCCCCTCCCGCCATAAACTGTCAGGATGGGTTGCAGCCAAAGATGGGGACGGTGACCGAATATATGTGTGTGGGTTCGTAATTTATAGATGACTATGCCTTTTAGGGTTTATTGTACTACTTTGCACAACTATAAAATATGATGATACTAAGAAGTTACTACAAAGATATAAAGTACTTTACTTAAGAGCTCGTGACTGAACGAACAAACACTCTAGGTGATCCTACACGGATAAGAACCCCGGTACCCTGGGCACGACGGTTGCCCTCCAGCACACGTACTCGATGATCCGGCGTCCTGACCTGCGCAGCCCACAAAACGGGCACAATGACCCCTTAGAATCGTTGTTAAATTGTCAGGTCCGTTTGCTCGAAGAATAGTACCATCTACACTGCAATTTGGCCTGCTCGCCGAGAGGAATGCTGAAAAGCTGTTTGGGTTGTCAGCACACGCGTCCTATTCTTTACTCAAGTAAAATGCAATATTTGTTAACTTGGTATTGATTATTTTCCTGGGCTATATGCATTTAATCATACTTATAAATAGGAACGAGGAAGATAAAATTTAAATTAAATCTACACGCATTTTGGGGAGTGAACTACCCCTGAGTAGGTTTCCCTAAAAAAAAAAAAAAAAAAAAAAAAAAAAAAAAAACACATAATTTTGTTAGTCATAATAAATATTCTCCATTTATAAATTTTAAATATAATCGTTCGAATATTTTTAGAAAATTTCCAATTTTCAAAAATAATTTATTTGTAAAATACCCCTAATTTAATTTTAATCTAAAAAAGAAAAGCTTATTCTTAATTATCATGAAACAAAATTCCCAGATACCCATTTTGAACTAAATCTTAATGGCGACTTTGAAATTAAAAAAAAAAATCTTAAATCTATTATGAGTTTTATTCTTCTAGCCCTGACTTCTCCATCACCGCAAAACCAGAATAAATGACACGTAGTCTTTGTGTCCACCGGTGTGGGTATGGCATTTATTATTATCGCACAAACTAATAAATTCTTACATGTTAATCCCTAAACTTAAAAATTGCCTAAACAAGCATTGTTGGCCGTATGGTCTAAAGTGTTGCTCTCTAAATAGATTGGACTTCTAAAGATGAGGACATCAGGGTTCAAATTCCAGTCGAGCGTACTTTGGTTTTTTTTTCTTAAATAGTCTCCCTCCATACAAACTCGGGTACACTTCTTCAAAATTAAACCTTTTTCATTCCTAACACATTAGCGCAAGTATTACATATACGTATAAACCAAGACGGTGGTAAGACATGGTGATAAATAATAATGTATCGCATGAAGTCTACTTTACCGAAACAAGAATTGTGGGGTATTCATCTCCAAATCATAAAATATGTTATTATAATGGCAAGAATGTGTGCAGTTTATCGTCCTAGAGTTGGGTTTACTGGAATTTAATGACACATTTTTCTTTTTATTTAAAAATGTTTTTATCTAATCCCGAGTTTCATGACAGTTATTGATATCTCCATGTAAACAAACAAAAAATTAAGCTTTATGATTATATTAAGACAATATTTGATTTATTTGTGCCAAAAAGATTTTGCTATACAATTTGTAACTTTCAAAAATCATTTACCAGTTAAATATCTTCAATTTTAGGACTATAGTCAAATTTAAATAAAACTACTTGAGGTATGACCATATAAGATTTAAAATATTAAGTGGGAACGAAATCGAATAAATCGTATCGGCGTTGTCCCCAAGTACAGACGGACACATATAGGGACAGACAAATTTCTTTGAGCCACTATTTTCAACGCAGGGGGCACATAAATTGTCCAAATCGATCATAATATTTTAAAAAATATAAGAAAACATGCATAATTTTCTATTAGAAAATAAAATGAATTTTTTTAAATGATCGTTTGCATTTATTGAACTTCATTTTGTTAAAGTCTCCACTGCTATTAATGTAAGCACCGATGCAACGACCGTCGTGTGTGAGTATAAGACTACTCTCCATTACCCGGTAATAACCCAGTCAGGATGGTCCCGGAGACGGGGGGGACCGGGGAGAGGATCATATTTAAATGTTAATAGCAGCAGCGGGGGTAGTATGGAGGATGTTAGGGAGGTCACACTTCGGGTGAAATTGGTTTGACTCCCGTCCGGACTACCTGGGTCTTGGCTCTCATGAGTGATTAGAGAGAAGGCCTTATTGATTTGAAATATTACACGCACATGGGTTGAGAGGGAAGATTAGAAAATTGGAAAAAAAACCATTAAGGTGAATTCACAAATGAAGATACGCTACTTTATACAATGTTTTAAAATCGCTAGTAAAGTAGCCTATTTAAAGGAACCAGTTCACACATCAAACTCTGCTCTGTTTTGCTACGGGCTCTTTAATAAATTATGTAATCCTTTTTTTACTTTCCCCCTCCCCCTTTGCAACACAATATAGACATTCAGTTTCACCCCACCACCCCCTTCCAACCAGTGCTACGCACAGTGCATGGTGAAGCACAAACCACTATATACTTTTAGAAAACGTGGAAAATTAAAAATGGCTAAGAATGTAGTTGAAGTATTACAAATACCTCAATTATTCTTAAATATTTGAAACTAGCTTATACCCATCGCGGCTTCGCCCGCAATAATTGATAAAATCTTTAAATTTTTAACTAAACTTAAAAAAAAATTAAATTAATAATTTATAGCTTACATAATTTATATTTACTTTACTACGAAATATTATATATCTTAAATACGAAAAGTTAAAACATTAGTATTGAAAAATTAATATATATATAAAAAGTTTAAACATTAGTATTGTAAAATTAATGTAAAATAAAAGGTTGGGAATAGTCCTATATGTTATTCCAGGACATAATCTACCAACGTACAAAATCTCATTCGAATCCGTTCGTCAGTTTTTTACGTGATTTAGTAACACACATCCAAACACACAAACTTTCACATTTATAATATTAGTAAGATTTCTAAGTGAACATTGGTGAAATGAGGGATTTCAACATTTCTAAAACTTACAAAAAGCTACTTATCAATGTGTTAGAATATTTAAATTTGTCAGGCAAGTTAAATTTTAAAATAGAACTCCAGTTTGGGTGAAAGGGTCCTTCTCCTCCCACCGCCCCCCCAAAATTCTAAGCTAATAGAATAAATTAAACATTAGTATAAACTAAGCATCAGCCACGAAAAACTTCAAAACAAATGTGTGTTTTTTGTATAGGTCTATTAACATCTTCAGAAAATATTAGAGTAGCTTAACTAAATTAACCAAACTTAAACTAAATTATATTTAAACAATTAGCTTAGTTAATTATAATATTTAAGACAAATATACAGGAATTAACTTATCTTGAGTAAGTTAAATTATTTAAATTAACCTAAAGTAATCAAAATAAAATTTATTTTATCTAAATAACTTTCTAAACCTAAGCTGGTCCTTTTCCTATCTTACTATTGTCTAAACTAG
>JBCFYV010000001.1:48692031-48853481 GCA_039000515.1 Timema cristinae
TTTTACAACGTTAATATACGATAAACTAGCTTGTTTATTATAGTTGTTATATGATAAACTAGCTTGTTTACCACAATTAATATACGATAAACTAGCTTTTTTACCACAGTTAATATACGATAAACTAGCTTATTTACAATAATATACGATAAACTAGCTTGCTTACCACAATTAATATACGATGAACGATCTTGTTTATCACAGCTAATATAGGATAAACTAGCTTGCTTACCACAATTAATATACGATAAACTAGCTTGTTTATCATAATTAATATACGATAAACGAGCTTGTTTACCTAGCTTAAGCCTACTTACCTACAATGATCAACCTTAATAAATAAATATTACATATGTTAATGTTAATATGTGTATAATTTAAAAAAACTTTTCAATTAACAGGAAATACTGCATACAGCATTAACTATTTGTAAACACATAAACAAAATTTTGAATTATTGACTTGAATATATTTTGAAGTTAAAATTATTGACCTGAATATATTTTGAGACACGATTCGGGCAAACCACTAAATGGATTTCAAAAGAAACTAAGAACAAGTGAACATGGGGTCCAACGTCTAGTTCCAACCAATTGATCTAGAATTTTTTTAAACATGGTGTTGTTTATCATGTTGGTTTTTACTCTCTCTCTCTCTCCATAGCTAAAGAGATCTGGTATTTAGCTATCCTCCTATATTCTTCCCACAAAAGTTATGAGGATTGTTAACTTATCAGACCAAAAGTAACAATGGGATCAGTTACTAGGACTAGTATTATCTTGTCTTGGCAGTTGAGGCTATGTGCGGTAGGAGGTACTGCAATCTGGTCGCTGCAGTTCTTGTATCGGCCGTCAGGGGCACGTCTTGTCCAACAGAGAAGGTTCTTTCTACCTTGATTAACCTCTATGGTTATGAGACGTGATTGGTTCTCCTGTCTCGCTCGTTCAACCTCAACAAGTTTTTATCGTGAAGGGACACGTGGTTAGCTGTGAGGGTTCTGTGTCGAGGGCTCACAGGACCTTATCATCCCTTATTGCCCTTATCGACAATTATATAAATTAATATTTTTAATTTTGTATTTCAATTCAACTTGATTCGGTGGTCGCATGGTCTAAGGCATTACTCTCATAATAGAATAGTCTACTGTTGACACAGAGATTGGGGCTCGAATCTAGGGCAGGTCTACTGAAGGTGATAGTTTATAATTAATTTCCCACTACCTTTCCACCAAATCTCGGATACAATTGCTCTAAATTCAACCATCCTCATCTCTAGCACATTACCGTGATAAGTAAATATTGCGTATGATGGGTAGTAAGACGCGGTGCCTAAACCAACTCAACAATTAGACCTACGTTCAACACTGAGCTCTAAGCTAAGACTGAATATACTAAATAGCAGTCGGACACCTTAGCTTAATCGTTAGTGTGTCCACCTACTTAGTTAGAGTCTTGGGTTCAATTCTCAGCCATTCCGAAAAAAAAAAAAAGTTAAATTGGGGCTCCCCGTTTCACAGTGATGAATTAACGGCCCGGGGTTGGATGTTGTGTCTGTTATAAATGGATGTTATTTTATAAATCATGTGCTTATATAACCGTTGGCTGAATGAGTGAAGGTTACATTTCTTAAATACAATTTAAAATTATTTAATACCTCTAAATTCGAGGAATGGGGGGTTTGTAAGGCTGTACCCAGTGGCGTGTTGTGGCTTGTTACAAGGCTAATCACAGCTTTTTTTAAAGAGTGGTTGTAAATAATTTTCATCACTCACCAGAACACTCATTGGTCAGATATAAAGATTCACATATGAGGTATGTAGCGCAGAGTCAATGTATGATTAGTCAAATGAGGACCTAATTGGTGCTAATATATCATAAGTACCGTGCATTGTTAGTCAAATGAGGACCTAATTGGTGCTAATATATCATAAGTACCGTGCATTGTTAGTCAAATGAGGACCTAATTGGTGCTAATATATCATAAGTACCGTGCATTGTTAGTCAAATGAGGACCAAATTGGAGTGAGCATATCATAAGTACCGTGCATTGTTAGTCAAATGAGGACCAATTGGAGTGAGCATATCATAGTACCGTGCATTGTTAGTCAAATGAGGACCTAATTGGTGCTAATATATCATAAGTACCGTGCATTGTTAGTCAAATGAGGACCAAATTGGAGTGAGCATATCATAAGCACCGTGCATTGTTAGTCAAATGAGGACCTAATTGGTGCTAATATATCATAAGTAACCGTGCATTGTTAGTCAAATGAGGACCTAATTGGTGCTAATATATCATAAGTACCGTGCATTGTTAGTCAAATGAGGACCTAATTGGTGCTAATATATCATAAGTACCGTGCATTGTTAGTCAAATGAGGACCTAATTGGTGCTAAATATATCATAAGTACGTGCATTGTTAGTCAAATGAGGACCTAATTGGAGTGAGTATATCATAAGTACCGTGCATTGTTAGTCAAATGGGGACCCAAATTGGAGTGAGCATATCATAAGCACCGTGCTTTCTTAAGACGCTCCGACTTCTTAGAAAGCTCCTCATGCCATGCCACTAATTAAATTCTTGGCAATGATCCAATTAACCAGGGGACTATATTTATAGCAGAAACGCATTTCCGATCAAAAAGAGGAAGGGCCTCAAGGCCAAACATTTTAATACAGTAGTTATCTTTAATGCCACCTCTTAGGGCTTAAGAAAGTTGTATTTATATTAAGTGTACCAGCATTTGCCATGAGAGTAGTGCGTTTGACATCCAGCCACCGAAGTGAGTAACATACGAGTAATAAAGTGTGTACATGGTTCATATTGGGAACTGCCAGCAGTTTACGTTGAATGAATTACTTTTTTAGTGTACTTTGTTTGCAAAAATTATGTTGTACAATGGCGTGAGGGGAAATTTTAAATGGTTACGTAAATACATCCTAAATTATGTTCTCATCACGAAGTGAACTGGTTCCAAATGATATATATATATATATATATATATATATATATATATATATATATATATATATATATATATATATATATATAGGTCTAATTGGTCTTATAAGTACAGGGTGGGCGAGACAATATCACAGGAAAATATATAGTTCTAAAAACTAGGAACAGGGTGGGCGAGACAATATCAAGGAAAATCTATAGTTCTAACAAACTAGGAACAGGTGGGCGACACATATCACAAAAATATGTAGTTCTAACAAACTAGGAACAGGGTGGCGACACCATATCACAGAAAATATATAGTCTAACAACTAGGAACAGGGTGGCGACACCATTCACAGAAATATATAGTTCTAACAACTAGGAACAGGGTGGGCGACACATATCACAGGAAAATATTATTCTAACAAACTAGGAACAGATGGGCGACCCTATCACAGGAAATCTATAGTCTTAACAAACTAGTCTTAACAAACTAGACCATATCACAGGAACGCCTACAGTTTTAACCTCACCATGGTAATACTCGACTGGTTAAAGCTAATTTTTAAAAGAAGATAGCCCAAAATGTATTAAGACATTGAAATTGAAGATCTAATATGTGTCCTAAATTTGGTTAAAATTTTTTAATCAACATGGAAACGAAAGTTTTGAAGCTTCAAACCCAATAAAACAATCTTCAATGACATTAAAACTGACTATTGTGAATAAAATGAGGAATAACCTCGTTAGATTGAGGTAAGCTTGATCTAAATTTTTCTAAATATTAAATATAATCTTTGAATTGCAACATTTACCATGAAACGTTATTTAAAAAATGAACTCATACTTTTTTTTAAACCTTAGGGTTCAAGATTTTTAATTATATTGAAGCAAATTTTAAAATAACAAATCACTTCTTAAATAACACGGGATTTTCTGACCTATGCAACGGCACTCAGTAGGCCACTTTCTTTTGTTTCAAAATTTATAAAATATAGATTTAGAAACACCTAGGATAAATGCTATAAATGTATCCTATTGCACAAGGAAGAGGTGACATAATATCTTAATATAGTAATATTATGGGTGACCTGGTGGTCTAGGGGTAAGGTGTGAAACTTCTGTGCTGGGGTCCGGGGTTCAATCCTCGGTCCTGGCATAGATTTATCTGATTATCAAACCCTTCCTTCATCTCTGATAAGACGTGTATTAATCACAACTTGTAAATGTGTGGAATGCCAGGCCCCACCGTGGTTCGGATTCCACGTTAAACTGTAGGTCCTCCATTATCTCACAATCACCCTACCATTACGCATTAGCGTAAGTGCGTATAACCCGAACGGGTAGTATGACGCGTGCTAATAATAATAATATAATAATAATAATAATATAATAATAAATATCGACGCACCTCATTTAATTTGTAAGTTTCTTCAATCAATTTTTTTAATGCACTCCCCCTCCCCAATCAGTATAAAACTAGAGAAATATTTTTCTTATTCAAACTATTAACATTTTAAACAATTGTGTGCATTGCAATTAACTTGTTCAACATTTTCCCCGTCCCTCTGGTTTCCGACAAGGCCACATGGCATCAAATTCGAGCTAAAGAGTGTTGGTTGGCTCTCATTATCATCAGCTGTTTACTGCACGAGCTAATTGCCGATACTGGACGTACAGCGAGCCAAGCGACATTTCAAAATTGACAGATAAAGATACATTCGATAGGAAAATACAGCATCTTTTTTTTACATCTCATATTACTTTAATATGTACGGTGTATTTGCACGTAATAGCTCTAAAAGGGTAGGGGTGAAAAAAGTAGAATTTAGAAGGTATTTAACCGTATATGTATGGAAAAAGATTGGAAAACCATAGAACATGATTAAATCCTTGCCTTCGTACAGACATTCTTTCATTAAAATAATCATTTTGAAAAAAAAAAAACTTAAGTACACCGAACTAGGATTTTAATAGTTAACTTCCCGTCATTAGCAAACAAGATTAGATGAGCTTGAAGTTTAGTTCGAATTTCTCTCGATACGGGCCCAAGCTAAAGAAACAATATTTCTTTCTTTTTTTAACAAAACAAACTTACAGTGTGTTTGTTTAGTTCAAGCCATATATGTTTTATTTAATTTGGATTCATTAAGTACAAAACGGAACCATTTACAACAAGACTTAATAGCTGAAAGGCCTTTAATATACCTATAAACTTATCGTTTTACAAGATTTTTTTTAGATTATTTATTGTAGCATTGTAGTGCAGCTTTTGCAGAACCGTCTAGATAATGTTATTTACATGTGTAATAGGACTACATCACAAAGCTTGTAGACATGTAAATGCACAATATCATGCCAGGTTTATTCAACTTGATTTAATTAAAAAATAACTATTATTGAAACGTTAGTTCTTGTTGGGATTTAGATAAATATAAAACAAGTTAGATTTAAATATAAATTGTAAATGTCATAGCAAATTGTTTGCTGAATTTATCTTTTATTATTATTATTATTAGCACGCGTCTTACTACCGTTCGGGTATACGCACTTACTAATGTGTAATGGTAGGTGATTGTGAGATGAAATGAAGGACTCAGTTTTACTGGAATCCAACCACGTTGGAGACCTGGCATTCCTAATTTACTTTTATTTGTTATAATGTGCAACTGTGAAACATATGTTATTAGTGCACTCTTTATAATAAACTAAATTATATACCTTTAACTTACTCTTTAAAATGTCGGTTATATTGTTTTACTGATCTAGTCCCTGGAAATGAATCAACGCTACCCTTGCTAATGAAGTATTGATAGAGTTTTGATGACAAAATGTGATTATTGGTCGATACCTCTATGCACACATCCTGTATAATAGTGCACTTTGCATGCAGGGGAACTCAATTACAAGTGCATCTGATGCAACTTGTTTGCCTGTACACGTTAATTCACTTTTAGGTTTGCCTATCCCATCCCAAACCCTAGCATCCATTTCATTTACAATGCAGGTTCTAGTTTCAATATAGAGCAGGTTTACCATTTAGGGTAAATAAACACCGATTGGTCAATATATGTATACATAAAACAAGTACAATATTGTGAAACTCAAATGTTTTGTTTGGTAATTATTGCAATGTAAATATGTGTGAAAACCATCTCATTGCATATTCATTGTATTAAATCTAAGATCTTTATTAAAAAAATATATAACAATATTTATTTTACATTGCATTCTGGATGTATGAATTTAAGTACACAATCGGGGTAAAAATGAGATAGCTTCAATTTACCCACCTCGGCGGCTACGTGGTCTATTTGATTGATTTCCTTGGTACATCAATGCTGAAGGGTTCTGGATGCTGTGATAAATAGGCTCGTAATGTCTCTGACCTAATCCTTGATATTCGGTCTGTGTAAGGTTGAATGGGTAGCCACTTACTGATAAATACTTATATAGGGTTGACTGAGGTGGAATAACTTCAGAAAGGGTAGTGTGAGTTGGGGTAACCTGAGGAGGTGCTGGGTTTTGTCCTTGAGATTGGCTGATAGTTCTCATTCTGCATCAGTGTCTAATTGAAAGCTCTGTCACCCCCCCCCCCCCCTTCTTTGTGGACCAAACGTGTCAGGATGGTTGGCGGGTAAGGATAGGGACAGTGGAAAATATATGTGTGGGTTTGTAATTTATAGACGGCTTTGGTTTTTAGGGCTTAATATAGCACTACTAGCTACTACAAAATGTGCTGTTATAATAAGTTTACAAAAAATATATAAAGACTATAATTAGGAGCTCACGACCAAACTGGTTTGGTAAGACCGATGGCCTGACTGACACACTAGGTGAGCCTACACAGATACAAACTAAAATACCTCCTTGGCCACGACGGTTGCCCTCCGGCCCAAGTATCCGATGACCCAGTATTCTATCTTGCTCAGCCCCACAAACGGGCAGAGTGACCCTTAGTATAGATGTTATTTTGTCAGCCCAGAATGCTCTAAAACAGAATGATATATACTAAAAATTGGCCAGGTTGTCAAGAACAAAGTTGACACACTGTTTTGAGCTGTCAGCACTTTAGTCCTATTGTTTACTAACTAATCAAAACAAACTAACTAGACCAGTTCTGTCACTTGCAACTTTCAGCACTTATAATGTTAACTCAAACAAACACCCCAAATTAGGGCAAGATGATTACTGATCTTTATTTTTGTTTCAACATGCAGTGTATATGGAAGACTCCTAACAGTCAGTTCTATGTACTAAAAAGAATTGGTTAGTTGGTCTTCAGGCTGCTTTGGGGCTTTGTTTTCCAAATATTACTGCAATATATGAGAAGCACGGACAGAAGTGCTTTATTGTGTTTTTTCATTCATTACAGGCTTATTTCTGACTAAATTACTAGACACACTTCCTCTTCGTTGGATTGTACAGATAGAACTGGGGATGATACTGAGGGACGTAATCCCTCCCAGATACAGATTCATGATATTAAAATTGGTTATCTTCATCCTCAAAATCATAGGTCTCTGATCGGTCATTAAGATTGCTTGGTTGTGATCGTTCTTCAAAACAGGGAAGAAGAAATGTTATATGTGTCTAGTACCTCCATGGCTTCAATTTATTTCTTGCTTGTCTAATGGTAGTTTTCCTTTTCCTTAAGTTTCACCTAAAGCCATCCCTCAATGAAAACAACTTTTCTCTTCACCTGAAAGGAAAACATGTCCTGATAACATTTGCAAACACTTTAGTTATCGTAATAAAATCAAATGGGTAGTAAATAAGCACAAAAACTTTTAATATATACATACATGTGTGTGTATGTGTACAAATAATATTATTATAGAATTACCTATTATTTTCTTATTTATTTTAGGTTTCTTGCAACTGGATACAGCTTCAAAACAATACCTTTCAGCTATCGGATGGGGAGTCAACTCTAAGAAAGATAGTATACTATACATGCAAAGGTATATGGCAGGAATTCATTACAAAGGTAATGCCCGTACCCCCAAAAAAAGTACAGTGGAAAAAAAATTGAAAAAGGTTTCAAAACCCAGTAGAACTATCCCAACTGCACACATTCATGCGGTCTTGATGGAATTAGTGGAGGCTGATTACAAGTGTACCAGTATTAGTGTAGGTTGCTATGGAAAATATAGTGGTGTAGAACTTTTCACAAAATCTAAGCTTGGAAGAAGCTGGTATCCGGTCATTTGAATCTCCCTGATACAACCCCCTACCAGCTCTTACTGAGACTGTACCAAATATCATTTTGGAGAAAAAGGTTCCCTCCTCTAAGATTTCCTCATGAGCTCTTACCCGCGGAAGCAGCTCAAGTATTCCTTGGTGAAAGAGGTGTACAATTCGTGATGGTAGGGTTAGGAGATTCGTGGACAATTATTTTGGTATTCTGGCCAAAAGATTCCAACTACATCAAAGAATGCTACAGAGTTCGCCAAAGTACATGGACATGGTGGTAAGTGCTACATGCTGTCTCCACAACTTTTTGAGCAATGATATTTGTCACTGGACACCAGAGGAGGAGAGCAGCCCAACGAACATGGTAGGTCTACAAAACATTAATAGACTTGGTGGGAATCAGAGCTATGTGACAATCAGAGACATGGTTCAAAGACTATTTCACGTCCGAGAATGGTGATGTACCATAGCTATGGATGACCAATCAGAGACACATGTTCAAAGACTATTTCACGTCCGAGAATGGTGCTGTACCATAGCTATGACAATCAGAGACTTGTTCAAAGATATTTCACGTCCGAGAATGGTGATGTACCATAGCTATGACAATCAGAGACTTGTTCAAAGACTATTTCTCGTCCGAGAATGGTGCTGTACCATAGCTATGACAATCAGAGTCTTGTTCAAAGACTATTTCACGTCCGAGAATGGTGCTGTACCATAGCTATGACAATCAGAGACTTGTTCAAAGACTATTTCACGTCCGAGAATGGTGCTGTACCATAGCAAATGGAAATAGTGAGAAGAGATTGCCATGGCTAAAAGTACTATCTTAAATAAATACTTTATACTTCAATTAATATCCTCATTTCATATTTTTTAGGTATTTAGTAATATATTTGTATGTTATTGTAAAACAGGAATGACATGAATGGTCACGACACACACACAAACACACACACATATATACAAACACATACATATACACAAACACACACATACACACACACACACACACACTCAAACAAATTATATTATTATTATCACCACGTATTACTAACCGTTCGGGTTATACTTATTTACGCTAATGTGTAATGTTAGGGTGATTGTGAGATGAAATGGAGGATCTACATTCTAGTGTGGGATCCGAACCAAGGTGGAGGCCTGGCATTCCACACATTCACAAGTTGTAATTAATACACGTCTTGTCCGAGGTGAAGGAAGGGTTTGGTAATCAGATATACCTGTGCCAGGACCGAGGATTGAACCCCGGATCCCCAACACAGAAATCTGACACCTTACCCCTAGACCACCAGGTCAACAACAAATTCTAAAGCAATTTAAACCTAAAAATAGATATATACAAAAAATAATTTTTTACTGTTTTGGCGTGACCTAACCTTTTTCCCTTCCAAATTTTGCTCAGTGATTTCCTACCAAAAATTATTCCTCCTCTCTTGGTCATGGTATAATGGATGACCCATATCCCAGATCTCTGGGTATTTTTGATCCAAAACAATAAGTCTTTCCTCATTCATAGTGAAGCGATTCACAAAAACCTATATCAGAACTGAGGACATGTTACACTGGAGAATATAATACAATTGATCTGTTGACAAGTCACCTCAACATGAACTACATCGTGTTTGTCCCCAACGTGAGTAGACCCAAGGAGACGAATGAATTGTATCCATTTCTACATTTCTTAAACAAGCACCACAAATAAAAAGTCTGATTTGTATCAAATTTCATAATATCTACAAAATCCTGAATTGTATATATTCTGAATGGTCTCAATTCAGACAGTTTTCAATTAAACGATTTTAACAAAAATCCTGATTTGTATCCACTGTAATTATTTGCTTTATATCCACAATATTCTGAACTGTATCCATTCTGAATGGTCTCCATTCAGACATTTTCTTAAACAACCACCACAAATAAAAAATCTGATTTGTATCCATTCTCATATTATCCACAAAATCCTGAATCATATCCATTCTGATTTGTATCAATTTATATGCGGTGCCACTTGTCTGATAGATGGCAGCAGCAGATACTTTCCTTAACTCATTCCGTGCTTACTAGGGAGCAGTACTATCTCCATTTTAATATAAAAAGGTATATTTGTTAACTTATCGTCTTATTACTTTAAAATCTAAACATGGATTTTAAATTATTAGACTTATTTTTATAAACATTACATAATATACCTGTGTATAAGGTGCTTGTTTTGTACACAAGGATATATATATATATTTATATATAAATAGGCCTAGTATCATCTTGTAAGTGAACCTGTATTTAAATACTATATTATGAGTTTATGACAAATTGACGGCACTAACTACTTTAACAACGCCATTTTATTGAACTTTGGTACACGCAAAACTATCACCCACTCTAAGCAAAGGGCATGGCAATAAAGAAACAATATTTTTGTAATTGTATGCTTTTAATCTTCATAGATTTGTGTTAAAGTGTAATATCCTATTATCTACAGATATATTCATCAGTTTATAATATATGGCTACCTGGGCTGAGGAGAGATTAAGAAATCTTATTTATAGGCTATCATACTCAACTTGAACACAACCTTTCAGGCGTCAACACATTTTCATGAAATTTAGGGATTCAAAAATATTATATTTTTCAAACTATTCAAAATATTAATTTATTTTAGAAAATGCTTCCCCATGTACCAATTTAAACTAGATCATAATTATTTTAAAAAATCAATCATATGTAAAGTACCCTTATATAATTCTTTTAAAAGAAACACGAATAAGTATTATATATATATATATATATATATATATATATATATATATATATATATATATAATAATCATAGGGATAGTGCTGCTCTCTAGTAAGCACAGGATGAATTAAGGAGAGTCTATGCTGCTGCCCTCTATCCCTCTATCAGACAAGTGGCACCGCGAAATTAAATAGATACAAATCAGAATGGATACAATTCAGTATTTTGTGGATATTATGAGAATGGATACAATCCAGCTCCCTCGACCCGAGACCCGGTGGAGCTACCCGAACTGAGATACATTATGAACATGTTGCTGATCCGTGCTGGTTGCCAGTGCACACTGTACTGAACCAGCATTGCCGGTCGTTGCTGGTGACGGTACATGCTGGTGGTGCTGGTCTTGTATGCTTCAGTGTATTTAATAACATGGGAACCTCTACGAGCGCATTTTCCTGGTCCGTGCAGGCATAGTGTGCGCTGTCTTAAATACTGTAGTAACGATAATAACATGGTGCAGTAGGGTCTACTGCTCACAGAACTTTTAATATATTCAAAGTTGATGCTAGCCAAATAACTAATTGAGATATTGACTGACAACAATCCTGACCATGCAACAGGTTCTGATGGAGGTACATATGTCAAAGGTAAGACCAAACAATCTTGTTAAATGCCTTTACTATAAATCAACATATCCCATAGTTATTTAACCCCATGTTTACAGCAGCTACGATCAAAACTTGTTACGTGTAACGTTCCTAGAGCTCTGGACGTGATTGCACCAAGCTACTGGATACAGCCTCACCCTCCTTCCCCCCCTTATTGTCAAGGTCTTGATAGTGGGAGATAAAAAAACCCAACAAGCTCGCCACTCCACTACTACAACTACTACCAAATACTTTATTTACTACTCTAAACTCCACACGTCTGCGGTGTTGCCGCACTTCCCCTCTCCCCAGCTCGTAGTAAGCGCGACGTTGTTTTGTTTGTGGTCGTTGACCCACGCCGAGACGTCATCTTACAGGGTGTTCTCCGAGTAGCACGCCGGGACGTGACAGTTGTGAGGTCGTCTGGATTTACGCTCTTTCCAAGGAACGACGCTCCACTGAGCAGATAACATTCAACATAAATCATTTCACTTGTGTCTTATTCCTTTTAAAAAATAAATTAGAAACGAGTTTACAAAGTTTTTTTTTAATGGATTATTTTATTTTCAGGTAGTTAACCCGAATGAGTTATTGAAGTCCGGGAGTACATACAATGAAACTGTTGAAGAAAATGCTAGCACGCTGGACATAAGTCGACAGTCTGAAGTTCAATTCTAGTCATCTTAATAATATAATAATTTTTAGTCTGACACTCTAGCTCAGTCGGTAGGTGTCTGCATACTGAGATAATGGTCTTGGTGTTCGATTCCAATCAAAGGTGAAACGTAGTTTCCCCTTTCCCACTGATGAACTAAAGACTGGAGGCTGGGTCTTGTGTCAGTTCTAGATGTAAGTTGCTCAGTCAGCTCAGAAAGTACACGTAGGATGTACCCCAAATACAGTAGGAGTGTAGGTAATTGACCGCTAGCAGAAGGTTGTTTATATCAAACATTGTCTGAAAGGCATTAATGTCGACGGAAATAACTTTCATGTGCTTATTAATACTACATTATCAATAAAAAGCGTTATCAAAAGCTTATAATAATACTTCCAGCCAAGGTTTGAAATAAAGACCCTACAGTCCTACCATAATTAGACTTTACTTTGAACAAGTAGGGGTTACTTTGCCATTCAAAATCCTTCCACAAGGAACATACTGGTTCTATTCCAAAAGGCAGGATAGAAGGCAGTACGGGTGTGAGTTCATAAATTTAGTTTAACTATCTATAAATAAAATAATCACAAATGTTTTGAATATTTACCATAGACTGATGTCCAATGACCCAAAACTTTTCAAATTAAGAATAAATGTATTGGTCAAATAATGCAACGTCAATGACAGATTTTCATAAAATGTTAAGATAGCTATGTGTAGAGAACTAAACTAAATGTATTCATTTTCTAAGTCATCAATACTGCGACTGGTTTGCTACAGCTCTTCACTTTTGCATATTCCCGGCCTAATCTTTTACATACATGTATCTTCTTCTGCCAACATGATTTTATATCTGATTCATGTACTCCAGTCTTTGTCTCGCTCTTGAATATTTTCCCTCCACATCTCCTTCTACAATTATCTACATCAAATCTTCTTGTATCAGTATATGTCCTACCTTCTTATCTCTTATTTGCTCTATACCTTTCCAAAGTTTCCGTTCTTCAATTGCTTTCTTTAGCATTTCCTTGTATTAAATTACATCTCCATCGATGGTATTTTCAACATCCTTCTGCAGCACTACATTTCAAATTCTTCTAATCTGAACCATTCATTTGCACTTATGGTCCAAACATATGCCTTTAGGTACCTTTTCCTGTTTCCAAATTATGCTTGTTAAGGTTAGTACTGTCTTCTTGTTATGAAAAACTTTCTTCGTTTGCGCTATTATACTTATATTATCTTTCTTCTGTTATCTTCGGTTATTTTACTTCCTAGGTAGCAGAACTCCATTACTTGTTTGAGACTCAATTCTTCTAGTTCTATATTCATTTGAATGATTTCTCCTCATGATTTGGTTTTATTTTGGTTGATCCTCATATTGTACCCAATTTATACTATATATATATATATATATATATAATATATATATATAATATATATATATATATATATATATAAAGTTTGATGTTAAACGAAGATATGTTGTAAACCTAGAGCATGTTAAAATTATTTTAAGTTATATATTCAAATTAATGTAGTTGATAAATAAATTATTATAAAGCAAATGTTTTTGATTTAATTTCTTAGTAATATATTTTCAAACTATACTTGAATTCTTATATTCAAATAATTTAAGTTCATAATTTTAAAATCAAGGTGTCATAACATTGCATTGTTTCTTTAAAAATATAACAACTTTACACATTTCATTAGCTTAAGACTTTATTTTGTAGATCCAGTTTACAATAATTATTATAAGTTGTATGACATTTATCCATTTAAAATAAAATATATGAGCTCAGTGTGTGTAACAAAATACTATAATTGAAAGTATTGTCTCATTATTAATATATTCACTACTTAAGTCAGATTTTTAGAATCTCTTATTATATGTTAAACACCATTTTGTTTAATATGATGTATTTACATCACATTTTACTAACAACTGTTATTTATTCTTGATATGATTTAAAAAAAAAGAGATCTTTAACCTCCTACGACTATCAAAACAATAATCTAAAAAAATTTGCATCACCAAGTGATATTGATGAAACTGAGAAACTTTATTAGCATTTTAATAAAGCCACATGCCAGGAGAAAAGCACGGTAGTAGCCAGTGCCTGGCATGGACTACACAATATGCTAGCTAAAGGAATGCTTGTTGCTAGAGCCACACAACAGTTCTCTACACGCAGGTAGATAGAGAGAGAGGCATGTGTGTCGTACGGTTTGGAGCAGCTTGCATGCTTTTCAGATGTCTGACATAAAGCCGGCCGAGGCCGAGCTAGTAACATATGTATCTGCGGCCTAAAAGTGATATCATGTGAAGAGACGCTGATGGTGAAATGGTTGCGGTGGTTAGGGCATGTGATAAGACTGGAGGGGGACAGACTGCCAAAGAAAGCTCACCAGAGTAAGGAGAACGCTAGAAGACCTACTGTATAGCAACAGACGTGTGGGATGAACCAAGCGCAGAAGAACATGGAGGCTAAAGGAGTGTGCTGGAGGCCCGTGGCAGAGGGGTATGCTTGGAAAGCAGCAGGAATGGATCAGGTTGTGACAAACGGCGGGGAAAAGTGGAAACTTCCAGTGATTTGAATAAAGTTATATTAAATTACACTTTGTATTTACAGTTGATTTGGAGATCAATAAGACATAATAAAATGAGTTCTATATTCAATACCAGAAGGTTTGATAAAAAAAAACAATTTTATTAGCTTTTAACAAGTAAAATTATAGCCTATGTAAACCCTATCGATGTTAGTTAAGCTTTTTCTTAGTCTATCACTAACATACAAACAAACACGCAATCAAACCTTCTAATATTAGTGAGAGGTGAAAGATTCTTTTGTACAAACTTTATATAAATCCTAATCATTGATACTTGCATATACCACATTTTTCATCAGTAGTACTTGTAAGACACCTTACCAACAATAATTCAAGTTAGTTACATATTCTATATTTAAAAAGTGTTATAGAAACTATTAATACTGCCCCATAAATATAAATTATTTATTTTTTATTCATAACCTCATGTTAGAGAAGTTATTAAATTATATTTCTAGTCTCTAACTTTTCTTTATTCAATTTATTATTAGTTTCTATCTTTTTATACCTAACCTCTGTCAACAGTAAGGAACATCTTGTGAATGTGGGGAATGCCAGGCCTCCACCGTGGTTCGGATTCCACGTTAAACTGTAGGTCCTTCATTTAATCTCACAATCACCCTACCATTACACATTAGCGTAAGTGCGTATAACCCGAATGGGTAGTAAGACGCGGGTGTAATAATAATAAACATAAGGAAAAAATTAATGTAGTCATATTCATTAAATTTTAACTCTCATCTTATTTAAAAGTTGTTTATAGTCATGTGTTAAAATATTTTAAATAGCTATTTAGTTTTTCATATCATTATGTATTTCTTAGCTGCAACAGTTAATATTCAATCCACGTAATTTAGAATATACATACCGGTACTCGAAGGTCAATGACACGTCTCCTCATTGATTTAATCCCTCTCAAGTAAGTCTTTCAGGTAGACGGGGATCATACTCATCCCCTGCCAAGAATAAGCCAGGATTTAATTACAAAAAATGTAAATGTAGCACAAATTGGTCGATGTCCAAATCGCTCCAATTTAAAGGAAAAGTCAAAAATATAACTAACTTCTTTTTCTCTTTAGTGTAGTAACCTGACACAACCTTAATTCATTGAAGACGGGAACATTTTCCGTTCTTTTATTCCCACAACTGATTTTCAAAAAACGCCATCTTCTTCTTACATTTACTGGACCGTTGGTAAGTTCTATGATTTATACTATATACTATACTATCGTATGCGTCGGTGGTTGGTGGCCACGTTGTCTGACAACCTCATTCATGCATTCATGTCGCACATGATCAATTCTACTGAAGTGATTTGAAAAGAATGGGACGAGTCGTGTTCCCGCAGAAAGTAAACATTTTTCAACCTCTTGTCAAGTTTTACTAATTTATTTATTTGGGACGAGCCGTGTACTCTTCACTAAAATAGTTGAAGTGAAAACTTTCTTTCAAGAGAGCTAATTTTATTAAAACTTCTAACGACAGTAAATTACTATCTAATATTTATTTTTAACTTGGGACAATATTAACGCGCTGGAGAAACAAATTTAACTATGTCCTAAGAGAGTAAGTATTGTACTTATTATATTTATATCAAGTTTGTTAATTTTTTTAATTTATCATTTTACAATCCTAATTTATAGCACATTAACTTAAATTACAAATTTTAAATTATTTATTACATCATATATATAGCTTGGAAGAGTTTACTAGTAGAGCTGTCCCTTCTGAGTGCTATACTTTGTTATTTAAGAGTTTTAAAATATCTTTGGACACTTATTATCCAATAGACTTTTTATGGACCACAGCTACAAGGCTACCACTTTGAACCAAGCTTAATAAAATCAAATAACGTTCATATTGTTTTGAAATGGTATTTTACGCTTTCTTTTTTTTAATCCAACCATTTGGATCCCTTTTAAAATAGCGATTTTGATATTTATTCATGAAATAGTTAAGTGTATTTCAACGTTCTATGTTAGTTTACTAGTGTTAAGCTTTACACCTTAACTCAGTCAGTAACGTGTCTGTCTACTAAGCTAAGGGTCCCGTTTTCAATTCCTGGCATAGCTGAAAAGCTTATCATTGGTGAAATATGGGTTTACCCTTCACAGTGATGAATTAACGGTCGTGGGCTGGATTTTGTGTCTGTTCTAGATTTCAGCTATAAGTCGTGTGTTGATATGATCCGCCGATTTAGAAAAAGCACGTTAAATACCTTAGATTAATTGGTTTTTAATTAGTATTTAATATTTGCAAAAAGCTTTTTCCCTTTTGGACCCCCTTAGATATAATATTATAGGCCAAAAGAAGATTTGAAACAATTAAACTAGAAGACCCTACGTGGATATTTGTTTTCATATCATATCAATGTAAAAGTTGAGGACAAGAAGTACACTCAAAGATAAGGTTGCCAGATTAGTGATTATTCCTATGAGAATAATATTTCATTGTTTACGTAAACTGCTTCTGAACCATCCTGTATACTCCTTCTATCTTTTCTGAGTCTTCCAACTTACTTCCTCTCCTTCCCCGTTTTACCGTCGATATCACGAGATGACGCTTCATGTTTTTATTTCAAGGTCAGGCCTTAGTAACACTTGAACTCTGGTATATTGACCGAATGAAGTGAATGTAGCGGAAAATCTTTCTTGGTATTCATTAGGCTCGTGTTCAGTAGTTGGCTTTAGTGGTGCATTGCCGCAGTAGTATCATATAATTATGTAATAAACTCATGGCATTTCCTAGCAAACGACTTACAGACGAATTTATATGTACATTAATTCATGCTTAAGGTGCTACTCTCGCAATATACTAGATTGTCCATTACAGTGAGATCAGGGTTCAAGCCTTGGTCAAGTGTACTGTGGATGGTTTTACACTATCCCTCCACGAAACTGTGGATACACTTCCTCTAAATTCAACCTTATTCATCCCTAACTCATTAGCGTAATTAGTACACATGTGTATAGCCTGAACAACTAGTAAGGCACGGTGCTATACATAATATTCAAACTAACTTATAAATTTTAAAGCTAATTTGTTTATGGAATATTTATAATATCAGTATTTATTTAGTTAAAACAAATTCACATGAATCGACAACTATATGCTCTTACGTTTATAGCTCTGATTGAAACACATTTTAAGTTCCTTAGGTGGATGCAAACGTGACTAGGAACTCAAAACACCAATAATTTCTAAACGGCTTTTATTTTATTTGTACATTTAAAAGATTATTTTTTAATCCAACATTAAAAAATATGCTGAGAGCCATGAAATGATTCCTTTTGGATCTTACAGGTTTAAACAATCTTAGCCTTTAAGTCATTTCAAACGTTATTGTTCGATCTTCATAGCCAAACTTTAAAAAACACTTTGGGAATTAAAAAGGTTCTTGTGTGATCTACCTTGGCCAGAATTTCAAAATTCTTAGGGAATTAAAAATATTATTTTATGAACTACTAAGGCCATAAACTCAAAATTATAGCCGATTTAAGGTCTAGGAGTAAGGTGTCAGACTTCTGTGCTGGCGGCCGGGGTTCAATCCTCGGTCCCGGCACAAACTTATCTGATTACCAAACCCTTCCTTCACCTCTGACAAGACATCTTGTGAATGTGGGGAATGCCAGGCCTCTACCGTGGTTCGGATCCCACGTTAAACTATGAGTCCTCTATTTCATCTCACAATCACCCTACCATTACACATTAGCGTAAGTTCGTATAACCCGAACGGGTAGTAAGACGCAGTGCTAATAATAAAAATAATAATAATAATAATAATAATAATAATAATAATAATAATAATAATAATAATATAGCCAGATTTAAAAGGTTATGGTTTAAGCTACCATTTCCAAAACCTTTCTAATCTGGTAACATTCAAAAGATTTTTGTTCAAACTGCAATGTTCTAAAATTATAATCTCTTAGATCAGTCAACAAGATTGATTTCTATTTTTCAGGACATGGTGCACTTTATAGTAGCGCCATCCTACGCACTAAACAAAATACAAGAGTAATAAATGGTACGGGACTCCACACGGACTTTATCGCTCTATTGTTTAAAGAATAAAGATATTTGCTCAAAATTCAGAGTATAATATACACTGGCAAACCCGAGAAAAAATTGCGCTATACATAAGTAAAATATTTTTTGACTCGTGGTTTTAAATTTCATAATTATATTTTTAAGAATTAATGTCCTCATTTATATATTTGGACCAATATAAAATATCGATATTGGGTCCCTAAGGGCCAACACTGTGTTTCTCGCAAATATATTAAATAACACATATATATATATATACACAGTCAACCTTACTGGTCTCGGGGTATAGGGTGTTTGCTTGCAGAAACCGATGATCATGGATTTACACCCAGCTAGCGTTGACTGATTTTTCTCGAGTGATAAAATTCGTCCCAGAACTTCCTTTGGAGGGGAAGTAAAGCCGTCGTCCCGGTTGATTGTGGCATGTAAAATAACCCTGGAAGTTTTTGAAAATACTTTTTCTGGCAAAATTGGTAGGCACTTTAACCCTCACTCATAGAAATTCTCGTGTACTAATATAATCAGTCGGTTCAGAATGTGTACGTTGAATACCTCAAACAAATTTAAAAAAATATATACTGTTCCCCCCCCCCCCCCCTTTTTTAATGCTTTCAAAAGATCTCTGGTCCTGTTCATTTTTACGTGATACTCGACACAGAAATAATTTCATCCCGAGAATTTTTGTCCCAGAGACAGGAGTGATGTTTAAGATTTTTATAACTTGTTTGTTTATATAAAGGACATTATGAAATGTCTTATCTATGTAAACATAATACGTGCAAACTAATATAGTAACTTAAGGGAGAACTCCTCAACATTCAGACACAACATAACACCAAATATCGATAACACATAAACCATTACTAAATAGCTCTTAAGCATGATAAAGTGCCAAAACAAAGTGTCCTAAACTATTCATCCCCAGACGATGATAAAGGTGGGTCGAGTATTTAAAATGCACGCACCCAAATAAAAGTCTTGACCAGGCATCTGCTCCATCGCATAGTCCTTTACAAACGAAATAGCCTCCAGCAAATCGTGTTGAAAATACACGTTTAATCAATCAATTAATCAGTTCAATAGAAGAAAAACTAGTGCATTCAGCCCCTGTACTTGTGCAGCATGGTGCAAAGCGCATTACCAAAGTGAAATGGGGCCAGTTGCCCAATTAAACTGGTGTCGGCGTGCCTGTCCTCCCCACCTTTCTACCGGTCAATTTATCAGTCTGTCTGTCCTGTAGTCCTATCTATGGTAATTAAATTCTCGGCCTCCACTCAGTCGGCCTTAGGATAATCCGAATTGTGTTGGAATCCATGTGACTAAACCGCATCGGCAAATCCCTGAGCCCCAGAAGGGAGGCACCACTACTGTTTCCATCACGTGCTGATAGACGGGAAAGCCTTATATTGACTACTAACAAGAATAGCGGAGCACTGAGAACCCCTGACTCTGGCTAGGAAGACCTTAGTTTACTTTATACCTGCTTTGCATGTAGTGAGTCTTGACACAATGTGGTTTTATAACCCTCTAGTCAGGTGAATGCTGATACAGACCTTTAAAAAATACTTTAATCACATTGTTGCCATAGGTTTTAATTTGTTTAGTTGATAGTATTATCCTTACTAAAATAATAATAATTATTATAATTATAATTATAAAGAATATTAAAATGAAAATAATAATAACAATAATAATGATTACTATTATTATTATTTCAGTTGCACATTTAATCTCTTTTACAGTATTATATTGCTGGCCAACAGTCTTGAAACTTATGGCAGGCCAATACTGAAAAGTACACAAGTACCATACAAGCACATATAAAAACAAAATAAAATAAACATTCATAGCTAAATAATGATAGTGATGAATAGTTACAAAAAAAAAAGGAAACAATGATGATGAAATAATAAATAACTTGAGAGTAGTAAAAGCATAAATATTGAAAAGGCATTAACTATAAGCAAACAAATAAAGCAGAACAAAGTAAAATTAAATACAGGATAAATTCGTCATAAGGGAATAATAATAATAATAATAATAATAATAATAATAATAATAATAATATAATAATAATAAGCTCACAATGGCTTTCTGCCCATCTAGTATTTTCTAAAATTTACATTAATACTATAGGGAAAAGAAATATATGATTTACAGAAATCGTACCTGCATTTTCCTGGGAGTAAAGTACGAAAACATAAGGGGGAAAGACGCTTCAATACATATGGCTGCTATTTGGACCCTGAAGTCCCGTCAGCCAACCAGACTAGACGAGTCTGGCGTTTTAGTCCACAAACCCACTGGCACGAATAACCCACCAGGTTTCGTCAGATGAGATGGCGTAATTTGTTTCCATCCCATGCTGGCACTATTCTCAATTCTTATCCTTTCTCCTTAAGGTGAGGCAGAAGGGTGCGCGAGTAATTTTACAGTTTTTATAGAATTGAAAGTTTTTGGCCAAAATAAATCAAATATTTCTCCAGTAGCAACATAGAGTTTAGTTTTCTGCACATGCTAATATCAACAGATCTTGAATATCTGTCAAGAGTGTCCTGGAATTTTGTCAAAACTTTTTCTTTATTTCAAAAGTTTTGACAAAATTCCAGGACACTCTTGACAGATATTCAAGATCTGTCGATATTAGCATGTGAAGAAAACTAAACTCTATGTTGCTACTGGAGAAATATTTGATTTATTTTGGCCAAAAACTTTCAATTCTATAAAAACTGTAAAAACACTTGCTATCCCTTCTACCTCACCTTAAATGAGAGGATTTAACTCACTGATAGAAATTACTGGTAATAATCACTCTCCATATCTTAATTGATTGGCTTGAATACGCTTTGGGCCTATTAGCGATCTTCGTTTATTCCTCGGAGGGCGTGAGGGAATGGAACGTAAGTTAATGACTGCGTTTTTGCAATTTTATGACCAAAACCTTTTTTTGGGGAAAATAAATAAGATTGATTCAGAAGCTGCGCTGTGTTTAATATTCTCAACAGCTTATGATTATTTTTCAAAGGGTGTTGTGGAATTTGACAAGGACTATTTCTTTTCATTTAAAAGGCTTCTGTTCATATTATAATTGGCTCTTGACAGATATCCAAGAAAGGCTGTTGAGAAAACTAAATTAAACCCATCTACTGAAGTAATATTCTATGTATTTTAACCCAAAATAAAGTTTTGTCCGAGCAATTGAAAACTATGGGCCTTAACTCTCGTTGCTCCAATCACACCTTAAATCAGAAAGTTTAAGAGTCGCACGGACTCAGTTCCGTTAAGAGTGGATGGGGAAGGCAGCCTACTTATCCTACTTGCTAAATTAAATACATCCTGGTGAGATATGGCCCGATTTTCATAGAAAGGGCCTTTAAAAAAATACACACATTATATTTTTCATAGTCAACATTCTAACATTTTACTATATTATTAGTCTTTATTTATAGGTATTGATAATATCTAACAAATGTAACGGCTTAGTATCGCAATTATTATGTATGATTACGTGAAAGAATATCTAGTAACTTTTCCAACTTTCAGCTAAGGCTCTTTCTATTAAAATTTGATTGTATTAAGATGCGGTGCAAAAATAAGCTAAGATGCACTGCCTTATTATGAATTTATTACAAATGTACGTTTACTCCACTCTGATAAAATATACACACTTTCAATTAATCAGAAACGCATGTGCCAGCTAAAATCAAATTGGTAAATAATTCATTATTCATCCTTTTATAGCTCGCTGGGTAGGCCAATGTAAGCCATATTAATGAGGTTATTACATTTGAGTTTAGGCCTTTTCCGCTTAATTTGACAACACCAATCCCCAATCCCAAATCCACAATGAAATATGGCTTGCTATTTCGTGAAAAACCTTGTTAATTTACGTAATTGTATTTGGAAGGGCACGATTGATGAAATCTGATGCATTATATGGAGGTGTGTTAAGTTTTATGCTCTCACTTTTTCCCTCACATCAACGAATATTTATTTTTATAATTATGTAAAAATAACCTTTGAAGAAGGGTAATTAGACAATCCAAAAAAAGTCATGAGAGCTATTGAACCCAGATTTGTATGAGGTTGTTTTATTCCTAATTAATTTATTTAATACTTAATTAAGTAAATCGTATATGCTTTATCATAGTCGAGTGCAGTTAATGAAAACATTTTTAAATATAATTAATCAATAAACTCACCTTAAATTATATTAAAAAGATACACATACATTACAGATATAACTAATGTAAAACATTCCCATGATTCCCATATTGAACCAAAACGTTAAAAAAAATTGATACCTAATTTAATCGTTCATTTAGAAAGGGCTTTATTCAAATAAAATTAAAAAATGAGATATTGCCATACCTGAGTTAATATAACGTAGGCGCGCGTTTCTTTATAGAAAGGGATTCATTCCAACTATTCATACGGTAGAAGTGGCACTACCATTTCAGATGTAAGTTGAGAAAGGGATTCATCCCTGTTGTCGCAAAATTGTTTTTAATATTATTACAATTGATTGTAGAACACGTCATTATTTCGTGTTATTTTTGTAATAATATGCACCTATCAATGTTCAACCAGTAGACTATAAATCAAGTAAAAGCGATGGTTAATGATTTTTAAAATGTTGATTAATAAGCTCTGATATGTAATACTGTTTTGTTTAATCCCACCGTATCCTACGAGATTTAATTAATATAACAATATCTACTAACGGGTACAGACTATTTAAATCATCATTATATAATCTCCTCCATTCTCCACCATCTTCATCCCCCTTTGGAACTAATATTTTCTCATCTATTTTGTTTTGAAATACCCTTGTGTTCTCACAAAATATACTCACCACAATCTAATTTCATGTAACATTCCACGCTCGACCAGATATCACCGTTATTGATAATTATTAATGGACGCGCATTTTCATAATATTATCTTATTGAATATTAATTAGGGTCAAGAGGGGCTTGATAATCATTCAACATATGTTAACTAAAATGGATATTTAAAACAAAACTTTGCCTTGTGAAATGTCAAACAAAACTAGGTTGTTGAAAAAAAAAAGGGTACACACATGACCCGTCGGTTGATTTAATCTCATATTAAACACTGACCACATGACCTTAACACATGAGAGATAGGACACTTTTACGACTTTCTTACATAAATAAGTGTAAACACTACTTTTCATAAGTGGCTAAGAAGAATTATTGTACAGTTTGTCTAAGATGTCTAAGAGGGATCGTGATTGAAATACTCGACGCAGGATACGCTTATTAATTGTGTTTATTTAACACGAATACAATTTAAAAACAGTTTATCCAGCAGTCGTAATTAATTTGATAATATAACACTATTCAATTTCCACACTAAGCATATCAGATGAGAAATTACAGAATTAAATTATAATATCTAATATCCTGTAAGGACTATTTAATTAAAATAACATAATTATTTCACAAATATTTATTTTATTTATTTATTTTTTAATTGAAAATTCCATGTAGGCCCTACACTCCGTCGAAGTTGTAAGGTAGCAATTTGCTGGCTCAGCCCTTGAGGTATGCTATACTTGATACACGATTGATAAAAAGATTGCATAGCTTAAGACCAAAGCTGGAGTTATAGAAGGCCTTAATTCCATAAATTATTTCTTGACTGTTTGGAGGTGTGGAAAGGTTATGTCTTTAAACGCATTTTGAGATGACCAAATGGAATGATGTAATACATTTATTTTATATTTTTCATATAATGTACTGTACACTATCTATGTCATTTTAGTTAGTAGTAGGGTAATTAGTTAAACATTTAATATATTTTGATTGTAAATGAGATTGGGGATTTTGAACACGCTACTAACCGATGTTTGAAGTCATGATAAATACAAGATATAATCCCTATCTTCTTATTGTATATTTATAATAATATATCTATCTAAAATGTGAGCTAATATAGAATGATTGGTCATTATGATTATTATTATTATTTGTATTACTAGTTTATTGACTCTCCTGATTTTATTTAATTCATAACAGTCCTTATTTTTTCAGATATATCGCTCTTTGAAATCTCATACCGGGGTCATAACTAAAACCTTTCAAAAGCTCCAAGAGGCTAAATTCTAGCTAAAATTATTTATTTAGGCCATTAAAATTTTAGTTGGTAACAAATAAAGTGTTATTTCATTGCAATGCGGATTACTTCCGATAAGGTAAACTAATCTAAAATACAAGATAGTGATTGTAAATTTCAAAGAAATATTCTCTCTCTCTTTCTCTCTCTCACGCTCTCTCCCTCTCTCTCTCTCTCTCTCTCTCTCTCTATATATATATATATATATATATATATTATTGGTCGAATAAATACTAAGCTTCAATACACATATATAATAATATGAGCCTCCGGAACGTTTTTTAACCATGGGCTAGAGGGAGGATGACAAAATGACTTTATATCCATGTTAAGTTAGGCTGAGTATAGCTTAGCTCAGGGCAAAAATAATCTATAAAAAAACTGACATATAAAACGTTATATTTATTTTTCGGATAAAAATTAGCTATAAAGTAGTTTGATAATTAAGGGGTTTTTTCAATTCGAAATGTTTTGAAATGGTTTTAACGATTTTGTTTAAAATGGATATCTAGGAAGTGTTAGACATGACAAAATAAACTTTTTCAGGGACGAATTCGTTAAAGATTAGTTTACAGATGACATGATCTAAAAATTTGAATATTTAAAAATGGCTATAGCAATTTGTTTCAAAATGGGTCTATGCTATGTTCTTATATTATAAATAATTATAGGTTTTAAATATCTTTTACTTAAAAAATCATGTAGTAGTATTGTAATTAATTTGAATAATTTTATAAATATTATAAATGTTTTGAAAGAGTTCTTATGATTTTGTTAAAAATGGTTATTTGCAGACTAATTTACATGATAAATATTAAATTTAGTTGAATTTACTAAAATAAATTAATTTAAGTTTAATTTACTTATGTAACTATATATTTTATTAAATGGTCTTTAGATTTAGTTTAGAATAGATACTAAGATTTTTTTTAAATAAATAATGATATATTTTAACATTTACAAATATAAATAATTTGAGGGTAGTTTACAACTAAGTCAATTTTGATAGTTTGAAATTTATTGAGAGTAATTTGAGGAGTTTTGTTTTGAATCTATACATGTAGAATATGTATTGTGATTAACAAGATGATACCCGCTACGGTGGCCGCATGGATTAGGGTGCTACTCTCACACTAGACTAGACTGCCGATGACGGGAAGATCACGGTTCAATACCAGTTTGGTACACTACAGGTGGTTTTCCTAAGTGGTTTCCCACTCTCACTCCATGCGAATGTGGATATACTTCCTCTAAATTCACATCGCATTACCTATCACATTTCAGTAATTAGTACATCAATATACAGTGTAACCCAAACGTGTATAATCAAGCTTTCTTAAGGTCACTGGTCGCGAGAATCAGAAATAAGTCACTGAACAATTTTTTATAAATACCTGCCCTCCCTTCTGCCCCTCCAGCAAAATATCAAGAGATGTGGGGGGGGGGGGGTGTAGCAATGTACCCGTGACCCATACCCCTTTTAGGTCCAGCGCTTATTATAATAATTTGCATGCTTGTTTAAAATTGTATAATGAGGTACTTGTTGCTTTTTTATAAATACCATAAAATACATTAAATAAATACAGTTTATGTTTTTAATACTAAAGCTTTATCATTGATTAAACCTATTTTTAAAAGAATATTTAAAATCATTTTGAACTTTAAGCTAAAGTACTCGTATTATTTTATTAATTCTAGCACCGCTTTTTACAGGCCATTCAGTCTATACACATACGTGATACTTACGCTAATATGTTAGGGATTAGAAAGGTTGAATTAAGAAGAAGTTTATCCACACTTGAGTAGAGGGAGATTGTAAACTACTTTTTAAAAACCCACCAGAACAGATTTAAACCCCAATCTCCCCATCATATGTAAAATATAAGTGTTTGTTAGAAAACTATGCTATAAAACAATCATCGAATGTGTAGTCAATAAAAAACATCTTAAGCAAACTTGTGAATAAAAATATTCAATCACTCTTTATTTTGTTTATTTCATTAATCTATAAATAATTTATGAGAGCACTTTGTGACTAATATCATTTGGTACGTTCCAACACATTATTTTTAAATTTAAATCCATCTGGATCATAATAATATCCAACGAAATGAAATTTGAAAATAAATCTCAGATGCGATTACGCATATTTAAAAAAAATAAAAAACTTGAGTTATATTTTTAAACTGACCGTACTACTTTTGTTTATAATTAATGAAGACTTGACGTCTTCAGAGCAATAAATGTTTGGACAGCTAACTTTGTTAAATGAGAGGTCGTGAGGTTGAGTCCAAGATGTACAGATTATAGATCAAGGAGAGCTCATCGCTTATTTGAGGAGAGAAAACTAAGATTACGATATAGGGCCATAAACATTGGTATAAGTACAGCACGACCAGACGTCCTTATTTTACCGGGGATGTGCTACATTTAAAAACTATCTGGTTTCTGGGAGGAGTTTATCAAAAATTCCAAAATGTCTTCCATTTTGACAAAATAAATAAACTTGTTATTTTAAAAACTTATTTGCACTCAAAGTGTCTCATTTAAAAAAACCTACTCTATGATGGCATTTTGCTATCACGAGCAGTCTTTGTCCGTTTTCGTTGGTAAATTGACACGTGGTACTCACGTGATAAAATAGGTAACTTATATTGGCTGCGTGTATGCCATCCACAACCAATAGCAATAGTTCATAAGTTCATCTAGAAAATATTCTTGAACTTACAGTAAATAATAATAATATTTAGCAGCGCGTATTACTACCCGTTCGGGTTATACGCTTTTAAGTACTAATTACATCAATGGATTTAATCAATGGATTTAGGAATTGGGAAGGTTGAATTAGAGGAAGTGAACCCTCATTTGCGTGGAGGGAGAGTGGAAACCCATTTAAGAAAAACCACCCCAAGTTCACCCGACCGAGAATCGAATCTCGATTTCCCCGTCCTCAGCAGTCGAGCTCAACACGACAAGCGTGTTAGCCAACTACGCCACCGAGACGGATGTACTTCCAGTAAATTGCGCATTATAGTTAACAATAAAACACAGGAAGTAAATTTGTACAAGTACAATACGTTTTGAACATTTATTTTGTAAGGTTATATATTCCTATTGAATGTCCTACATTTTGGGAATCCTTGTACTCCTTTGCGCCTAAGTTATCTGACCAGCCTGTATAAGCACTCACCATATTTGATTAAATTTGATTTGTGTTTATGCTTCTACAGTAAGGAAAATGAATGCATACTTATTACACACTTTTTTGGCCTTTTTTACTAAATAAAAATTCTACATTAAAGTAGGATTTTGTTAGTAAAACAGATCTTAAAGATGTCCACTAATACAAAAATCAGTGTGTAGTATCACAACCCATTTAAGTGGTAGAATTGTTTAAGATGACACACTCGCAATAGACTGAGCTTCCATTGACAGGGAAATTGAGGTTCGAATCTCAGTCGGGTGTACATAGGTGGTTTTTTTCCCCCACGTTTATTTTCTTTTCTCTTCCACTCAAATAAGGAAAAACTACATCTGAATTCAACTTTCCCAATCCCTAGCACATTAGCATAACTAGACCATATGCTAATAAACTGAAAGGGTAGTGAGATGTGTCAGCAAATAAATACATATATCAAATATATAATATATAATCCACCACCAATATAGTTCAGACTATAACTACAAATATTGCTTCACAAGGATTCTTCCTTTTGTAAAATCCTTGTTATAGGACTATATAAATAAATGTCTGGTAAAGTGTTCTATCCTTGAACTTGCAATTGAACACTTTTGAAACGTATCGAAAATCAAGACCGGATCTTGTTTAAGCACGGAATACTTGAATACAAATGGAAGTTCTAGGATTGTGTGCTCCCGTGGCTATTATAGAGCCATCAAACACGTATCAGACAGAATTGCCGGAACATCAGGACATCGACCAAATAAGAGCCCGTACTTTACTATCAATGGAAACACATTTACCTCAGCAACACATACATATCCATGACCGGCAACCTATACATCTTCCTCACAGGCAACACCTACATCTCCATCACAGCTAACACATACATCTCCCTCACAGGCAACACCTACATCTCCATCACAGGCAACACATATATCTACATCAAGGCAACCCATACATTTCCATCACAGGCAACACATATATCTACATCAAGGCAACCCATACATTTCCATCACAGGCAACCCATACATCTCCATCACAGGCAACCCATACATCTCCATCACAGGCAACCCATATATTTCCCTCACAGGCAACCCATACATTTCCATCACAGGCAACACATATATCTACATCAAGGCAACCCATACATTTCCATCACAGGCAACACATATATCTACATCAAGGCAACCCATACATCTCCATCACAGGCAACCCACACATCTCCATCACAGGCAACCCACACATCTCCCTCACAGGCAACACCTACATCTCCATCACAGCTAACACATACATCCCCATGACCGGCAACCCATACATTTCCATCACAGGCAACACATATATCTACAGCAAGGCAACCCATACATTTCCATCACAGGCAACCCATACATCTCCATGACCGGCAACCCATACATTTCCATTACAGGCAACACATATATCTACATCAAGGCAACACATACATATCTATCACAAGCAACACATACATCTCCATCACAGGCAACCCATACATATCCATCACAGGCAACCCATACATTTCCATCACAAGCAACACATACATCTCCATGACCGGCAACCCATTCATTTCCATCACAGGCAACACATATATCTACATAAAGGCAACCCATACATTTCCATCACAGGCAACCCATACATCTCCATGACCGGCAACCCATACATTTCCATCACAAGCAACACATACATCTCCATGACCGGCAACCCATACATTTCCATCACAGGCAACACATATATCTACATCACAGGCAACACATACATTTCCATCACAAGCAACACATACATCCCCATGACCGGCAACCGATATATTTCCATCACAAGCAACACATACATCTCCATGACAGGCAACCCATACATTTCATCACAGGCAAAACATATATCTACATCACAGGCAACACATACATATCTATCACAAGCAACACATACATCTCCATGACCGGCAACCCATACATTTCCATCACAAGCAACACATACATCTCCATGACAGGCAACCCATACATTTCATCACAGGCAAAACATATATCTACATCACAGGCAACACATACATATCTATCACAAGCAACACATACATCTCCATGACCGGCAACCCATACATTTCCATCACAAGCAACACATACATCTCCATGACCGGCAACCCATACATTTCCATCACAGGCAAACATCTACATCAAGGCAACCCATTAATTTCCATCACAGGCAACACATACATCCCCATGACCGGCAGTCCATACCTCTCTACCACCCGCCACCCACATATCACTATTACTGGGAAAAATGACCATAAGTTGGTTTTGTAGCACATCTAAAAGTGATGACAGAGGGGTAAAATTAAACACCTTTCTTTATTTCACTCAAAATTTTATTTTTCATAACAGTTTAGTTAGGGTACGGCCAGACTGAGCGCGCGAGCGAGCGACTAAAATATAAAATAGAACACATTGGTTGTAATGGGGGGTGGCCACACTGGAGCGAGCGCGCGAGCGACTGAGCTCGCGCGCTTGAAAGATAGAACTGGTTCTATTTTTCAAGCGCGCGCGCTCGACCCGGTACAGTCTAGTTTACAGGCGCTAGGCAATATTATTGTATGTTGGTTCATTGAGTGCTGGGGAAACTTCTCATTTTGACATGATATTTGACTTTTTTCTATCAGTGATAGGTTTAACACACTTGCTATTAATGGCCTGGTGACCTGGCGGTCTAGGAGTAAGGTGTCAGACTTCTGTGCTGGAGGCCGGGGTTCAATCCTCGGTCCCGGCACAGATTTATCTGATTACCAAACCCTTCCTTCACCTCTGGCAAGACATCTTGTGAATGTGGGGAAAGCCAGGCCTCCACCGTGGTTCGGATTCCACGTTAAACTGTAGGTCCTTCATTTCATCTCACAATCACCCTACCATTACACATTAGCGTAAGTGCATATAACCCGAACGGGAAGTAAGATGCGGTGCTAATAATAATAATAATAATAATAATAATAATAATAATAATAATGGCCTAATTTTATTGGTAAGACCATAAATAATATAATGTATATATGTAAACCCGATATGTTAAAATACTTCAATATTATAATCAAAGTAGGCCTTTACAAATAAGAATCACCATTAGTTTGGAGAGAGTATGAAAACACCACAACAATAAATAAGTTTTAAAAATCACCCTCAGTTCACTGAGCCAAGATTCGAACCTTTGCCTCCTAGTCAAAAGCTATCGGGTGCAACGCACCATTCCGCCACTGGTGTGGCAAATCTGATTTTAAAACACTTCAGTACAGTACCATACGCATTGCTCAATTTATTAATTGGATGCACTTCTACTTTTTTCTTTTTTATAAATACACAATATTTTCTGTAAGAATTTTCGAGGAGCAGAGATGTACTAAGTGTGTTTGACAGATACATCTTCTCTAACTAGGTGGGGGGGGGGGGGGGGGGCGGTGACCTAGTGGTCTAGGGGTAAGGTGTCAGACTTCTGTGCTGGCAGCCGGGGTTCAATCCTCGGTCCCGGCACAGATTTATCTTATTTCCAAACCCTTCCTTCACCTCTGACAAGACATCTTGTGAATGTGGGGAATGCCAGGCCGCCACCGTGGTTCGGATTCCACGTTAAACTGTAGGTCCTTCATTTCATCTCACAATAACCCTACCATTACACATTAGCGTAAGTGCGTATAACCCGAACGGGTAGTAAGACGCGGTGCTAATAATAATCTAACTAGGGTCCGCTAATTACGCGCTCGCTCGCGCGCTCGCCAGTTTGGCCACCCAGTCGCTTGCGCGCTCGCTCGCTCGCTCGCACGCTTGTCAGTCTGGCCGAACCCTAAGGGTACGGCCAGACTGAGCGAGCGAGCGAGCGCGCGAGCGACTAAAATATAAAATAGAACACATTGGTTGTAATGGGGGGTGGCCACACTGGAGCGAGCGAGCGAGCGAGCGCGCGAGTGACTGAGCGCGCACGCTTGAAAGATAGAACTGGTTCTATTTTTCAAGCGCGCGCGCTCGACCCGGTACAGTCTAGTTTCCAGGCGCTAGGCAATATTATTGTATGTTGGTTCATTGAGTGCTAGGGAAACTTCTTATTTTGACATGATATTTGACTTTTTTCTATCAGTGATAGGTTTAACACACTTTCTATTAATGGCCTAATTTAATTGGTAAGACCATAAATAATATAATATATATATGTAAACCCGATATGTTAAAATACTTCAATATTATAATCAAAGTAGGCCTTTACAAATAAGAATCACCATTAGTTTGGAGAAAGTATGAAAAAACCACAACAATAAATAAGTTTTAAAAATCAGCTTCAGTTCACTGAGCCAAGATTCGAACCTTTGCCTCCTAGTCAAAAGCTATCGAGTGCAACGCACCATTCCGCCACTGGTGCTGCTAATCTGATTTTAAAACACTTCAGTACAGTACCATACACATTTCTCAATTTATTAATTGGATGCACTCCTACTTTTTTCTTTTTTATATTATTATTATTAGCACCGCGTCTTACTACCCGTTCGGGTTATACTCACTTACGTTAATGTGTAATGGTAGGAGGGTGATTGTGAGATGGAATGGAGGACCTACAGTTTAACGTGGAATCCGAACCACGGTGGAGGCCTGGCATTCCCCACATTCACAAGATGTCTTGTCAGAGGTGAAGGAAGGGTTTGTAAATCAGATAAAACTGTGCCGGGACCGAGAATTGAACCCCGGCCGCCAGCATAGAAGTCTGACACCTTACCCCTAGACCACCAGGTCACCCTTCTTTTTTATAAATACACAATATTTTCTGTAAAAATTTTCGAGGAACAGAGATGTACCAAGTGTCTTTGACAGAGACATTTTCTCTGATGAACTAGGGTCTGCTAATTACGCGCTCGCTCGCGCGCTCGCCAGTTTGGCCACCCAGTCGCTTGCGCGCTCGCTCGCACGCTTGTCAGTCTGGCCGAACCCTAACAATTTCATTCGAAATATTGCAATCTTATATTTTAGCCTAATTTATTCCAAGGACGTTAATACTAAAAACATTATCAAACATGTTGCAATAGACCGTTAACACTAAAAACATTATCAAACATGTTGCAATAGACCGTTAACAGTGATTAGATTTAAATCTATTCTCACACTCACTTATCTACCACAGTGCTGGGGGTTGAATGAAATAATGGCACTAAGGTGTAGTTTCCAGCCTGGGGGTCATGGCATGTTTCGGGTTGGGTCACAATACTTGTTTAGGATTTTTGTTTACTCTTAAAATACTATAGGAAGGTGCAAGATTAAAAAAAGTAGCCTACGTGGTGGAAATTATTTAAAAAAACTGTCAATCTATTTTTTTGCATCCCTTAGTCTAGTCAACTTTGACCGCCATTTGCAGACTTAGTTTTCTATTGCAGTTTCATCTTTTTGCAAATGGCACTCTTACCATAACTTCCAAAATAACCACTTGGCTTTTTGGTTCTCTGTTGAGAATATTAGTCTCATTCTTATAATATTTAGCAGTTTATAATAACTAAACCTAGCACGAGAGTTTATTGTAACACCCGTTTGCTCTGCCAGGGATGAAGTCGGAACTCAAATCATGACCTTGGTTACTGATGGTGACGGTGTCTCACTTCTCCCTCCAATTAAATAAGGGTACATTTCCTCTAAATTCTACCTACCCACAAGTGTTACTAAACGCGGTCAGCCCAAACGGCTGGTGGGATTCAGTGAAAATAATAATTTATAAACTAATATTAATGATACGTAGACTACCTTGGTCGCAAAGAAAAAAATTGGGCTAAAATCTTACAAAAAAAAGGGGGGGGGGGAATCACTGAATAACGCCATTGTTCTCGATTTGATGCAGACCATATATGTCACAATAGTACAGTCCCTGCAATATCAGATGCATCCTTTTCCCCTGTGATTCAAGAATCTAAACAGATTACTGAAATATGCTAATTTCTTCCTACGATCAATTTTGCAGTTCCAAAACTGTAATGCTTTTAACTTACACCTCCACTGGTGGTTACGTTAAAGCTCCAAGCTCGGAATATAAAAGGGATTGCTGAAACCTCAGTACCCCCAATTAGGGCTTCTCAATCTCCCAATCATCGGACAGCCAGACGAGTCACTTTTGTCCACTACACCAACCTTGATGCTTGTACAGTCTCTATACTCTGGCTCTTAAGTTCTCCAAGACGCACCCAGCGTTACGACTGCAATGTAAACAAATCCTTCAACACATGGCCTTCTGGGTCACCGAGGATCCCTCTCATTATTTTTCAACTCCTAACTTCACAGTTCACTTAAGTCACTGATAGCTAGATCCGTTAATTGATTACGGCAATCAATTTATGTTTTTTTTGTGCCCTTTAGATATTTTGTTGAATCATCTTTTATATTTATTGCGCGTTTATTAATGCAAGCCATTAATTATATTTTCCTGGTGGCGTGGTTGAATTCTAGGCACGTGTCTCTTGAGGGGATGACAGAAGAGGCATATTATTGCCAGAAATACCTTGATCTTGAATTCAATATTTTATCAGGCAATTAACAGTATCTAGACTATTACTGACTCTGATCGCACTTAGTTATATCATATTGGTTCCTTCAATACCTGATTTACCAATACGTGTTTTTACATTTCCCATAGATTCGAACCAAAGTCACCCCTTGGTAGTGACTAGATATTTGTGCGAGATTATACGGGTACCCTGATGGCAAATTTATTACCACTGGAGATTTTAAGAAGATTTAAATTATTTAATTTAAAAGCTGCATAATTAGTTTGTTTTTTAGATAATAAAATATAAATGTTTTTTTCTAAGTTGTGTGTTACTGTAACTATGTAAAGTTTATAGATACTTATAGAAATCAGTTTTTGTTCTAATGTTATAACTATCTTATTTATTTATTTTTTGTGATGGTGAGGTTAGGGCTAATATTTCTGATGGAGTTACTGAGGTATTTTTCCAAAATGTTTTACCAGTATTCTTGCATATAAATAAATGTAAATTTCCTCAAAATTCTGTCTCCCATATTTGTGTAAATATACGGGTTTCTTGAACGAGTGATAATACTTGAAGTAAGGGAAACCACTTCAAATCAGTTCAACTGGGGACAAGTTCTGGATTGTTCGTTTTATGTTAGTTTTCAGTTAGTTTTCAGTTAGAGTAGAATACATCTGATAGAGCTTTAGATTTGAGATATTATTTAAAAAAATATATGGTGGGACGTAAGTGTAGAATTTCTCTGACATAATATTTAATCTGTTATAGCTTGGGTTGGATTGAAATAAATTGTATGCATCCAATATTAATAAAATGTTAAACAATCCCCAGATTTTTCTATACACTTTGAGAAAAATAGTCATGGTCAATTTATAAAATCTTCCATATTTTAAGATAACTCATTCGTAAACTACCCCTATAAATTAATTTTAAGAAAATTAAATACACATCTTCATTTATTATGTAAAACAATACACATACACCACATTTGAACAAAATCGGTTAAGCCATATTTAGTAAAATTTCCCATTAAAAAAACGTAGTCATTAATAAACTACTTTAATTTAAGAGCTTAAATAATTACCATTATTATTTCTCCAGGTATGACCATGTAACATAAATATCATGTTTGTAAAATCCATCGAACTGTTTAGGCTGTAACCGAGGTATATTTCATCTGCCCTGTAAGGTTGCAAGCTTACCTTGCATCATTCAGCTTGGTACAGCTTATAATATAGAGTCATAGTTGAAGATGTCAAGGTAATACTGTTGACTTACAGTGTAAGTGGAGTGTTGATACAGATATACAGAGTACAGACAGACATAAGGGCAGATAGAATAGTAAAACCCAGTTATTTGCTCTTCGGGGATACACAAAATGTAAATATCTATCGAGATCTCAAAGTCAACCATTTTTACTATTACAATACTCTATCTATACATAATGTAATAACTCATTTCCCTAATAGTAGCTATTTATTGAGTTAAAGCATTAATTTAACTACCCATTCTATCTCGAACGTGTCAGTTTCAATAATTTGTTACTAAAGAGTGTTGGATGGTAATGTCGGTTAAGCTCTACTTACCCTGCAAGGTGTACGTGCGTGATTCTGGTGCATGATAAGTTGCCTACGTTCAAGGCGAGTCCAACAAATTGGTACCGCCCTGCAGAGTCTATTTCCAAAACAAATTTCTTGCTGTAGCAAATATGTGAGAAATATGACAGGTTGCGCGGCATTGCTAACCAAATTGTCCCACTTCCTTCTTTACACAAATCATCTTTCAATTTCGTGGGTTTGAAGCGGGATTGTCGACAATTTCCTACTCAGTTATTTGTCTTGCTAGTCAATTTATTATGAATTTCCACATATTTTATTCTCCGGCCCATGTAGGCTCACTAAGGTGCGTTCACAATAATACTTAATGCCGTGAGAAGTTTAACAATCAGAGTGTTGTTTCAAAACTATTTTCACTATTTTGATGAATATTGAATGAGTGCTATGGAGATGTCTTTACCATTATGTTTGCCCATCTTATCCATGCGAAACCACGTAAAACCATTTTAAATTCACTCTCTTATTTATGTTCCATAATTATACATTTTATCTTTTAATTATCTTGCAGTAAGTGTTGAGAATTATATAATAATACACCCACATCACTGACAATGGTTAATCGTGTCACTATCGTGTTGGATGAGATTACCAGTGACAGGAAGATTGGGATTCGAATCCCGGTAGAGTTTACTGGGGGGGGAGGTGGCGTTCCTAAATGGCTCCGCAATCTCACTGCACACCAATATAGGTTTATTTTCACTTAAATTCTAACTTCTGTATTCATATTCTCTTATCGTAATTAGTGTATGCGTTAAGTCCAATGGGGTACTATATTGAGGTGATTAAAATAAAATAGTAATTAATAAACAGGGATTAAGAATTTGTTGTTTCATCAAACACTTCAATTGCCAGTACCTTGGAGTTAAAAATTAAAGTAGACTTATATATTTAGTATAATCATATGTTTAATGCTGTTTTATAAACTTAGTTTGCTGTGAATGAACTTCTCAGGAAAGACTGTGACTATGACTGTGACTGTGACTGTGACTGTGGACCCATCAGGAGGTCTAAAGTGCTCGAACACAATTTTATTAAATGTCTTATGTTCTAATATCAATATTGTTTATTTTAATAAGCGTTTTAAGAGAGGAAAATTTGTTATTATAAAAGTATTTCTCTACTAGAATGTAATACGTTCCACTTCAATAGAAGAACTTCGTAGTAATAAGGAGATTATATTTTGTTAAAAGTGAATAAAACCATTTTACTACTTTAAGTCACGTGCTGTGGAGTTATCGCTTTTAAAGAGAGTATCAATGTATCAATAGACACACAAGATTCCTAATGATGAGCTAGGATGTTATCGATGTTGATTATTTGTAACTGTTCTTGCACCGCTCCTTATTAACTGTTTGTACTATCCACATTCGACTACACTATTGTAGTATGGACGAGGAGAGAAGACTAATTAAGAGACAATCAAGGCCTAGGATATAAAAATAACCTTAAGTACACTCATCCACGATTTTAACCTCAAAATCCATATTACTATTAAACCTGACCATGTGAGTCCGACACCTAAGTCCTTGAACACACCGATGTGAGTGTTAATGTTGCTAACCCATTTTTTTCCTCCATCTCTTTTTATTTAGTTTTGTTGAAATTTAAAATACTTGTCTAAAGCTACACAGTAAGTTACATATGTCTGTATTAGAGCTGAGTACAGAATATAGATTTTAAATAAACGCACCAATATTATTTGAAGAAATTAAGGGCAACTATATAACGGAAAATATGAATACTTTTCCAATCGTGTCCCACTTATGTTGTATCGCGTAAGGGTTGAACCTTGGTCCTACAGATCAAAAGCACGTTACACCACATACACGAGGCCATTTCTTCCTTGTGCAATAAATACATTTGGTTAAACTGTCGACCGTATTGTCGATTGTCGCGTGACTTCCGTCAGCAAGGCTCGCTTGTTGTCCAAGTACACTTCACAATCAATTATAAGAGATGAACGGGGAGAGGGGAAGGGAACGAATGAAGTGTTATGTTCCTGTTGTAGTGTTCCCGCTCACGGACATAGGTGTAGACAAGTTTGAACAAGTGCAGGCGTGTGTACAAGGAGTGTAAAAACATAATACTAGATTATTGACAGCAAATTGAATTGAACAAAACTAGCCCACAGTTAAAAATAAATTTGTTTCCTCATAAAAAGAGGCCAATATTGCATTTTCATTATGGAATGCCTTAAAAAAAGATACATAGCTTTGCATTTTACTATATTAAGGTAATTGGCCCGTTTCATTTGGCGTGGAAATGCAGAGCCATGGTAAATAACGGTTATCTTCAAGAATTGTTATTATTTTACAATCTTCTTTTCGGAAACGGTTTGGTCAGGAATAGAATCATGTTGGTTAAGTTATACTTTTTATATACGCACCTCCTATACAATTTTAACAGGGAACAATATATAATGCCAGGTCTCCACCGTGGTTCGGATTCCACGTTAAACTGTAGGTCCTTCATTTCATCTCACAATCACCCCACCGTTACACATTAGCGTAAGTGCGTATAACCCGAACGGGTAGTAAGATGCGGTGCTAATAATAATAATAACAATATATAAATAATTTTGACATTTTTCAGTAGAAAACTGCCTGCTGCGTAACAAAAAATAAGAAAATATAACAACCAATAAACATTGATACATTAGCTTAGAAGAGGTTTCGAAAATATTACTATTGCAATTTTCATTAGTTCTCGAGAAAACTGATATTTCCAAATGTCTGATTTTTCCGCAAGACCTGTCCTGTAGCTAGTGCCATCTACGGTTTCCTTGATTCATCTGTTCTTGTTGACGTGGAAGGATACTTCGGTCGGTTGTGAAGCCACACCCCGCCTTTCACCCTCCCACCCACCATACCACAAAATAGGTCTTAGACTTGCCCTCGACAGGGCCAACGGCCTTAATATTGTTATTTTATAGGTATTAATAGTAGGTCTATCTATTAAATTTGACAGCTTCATATTACCTGACGTATTAATACGTGAATGTTGATTTAGAAACATTTCTAGCTGTTGGAAGACCCTTGCTATACAAATTGAACTGAATAAAACGTTCAGCTACAGTGATATATGGATAGTATTTCTGAATAATAAAATTACTACACTATTTGGTATTACTGAGTCACGTGTTTTAAATAAGATCTCCTGTTAGTGTAAATATTTTTGGGATTTCCATTTTCACCACATAGTTAATAATATGATGATATTAATATATTTTTGTAAATGTCCAGCCCTGACCTTGTACCAGACTCCTATTTAAAACTTAATTTGGTCAGATTCGTCTATCACTTTTTATTTATTAAAATATTTCACTTTTCCACAGACCTAAGAGGTTTTTTTTCCCATTAGTTTTGGAAAAATTGAAACACCTAGTTTCACCAACGCCCACTTAGGAAGATAAAATATGTAACACCCATTTTGTTTTTGGAGCTATCTCTCTGAATTTCTGGCAAGTTCTATTTTTTTACCGTTACTAAAAGATATTTATTGTTCTACTTAAATGCCACTCCTCACAAAATCTTCAGGATTTCCATTTTAAAATTTAAGATGTTCTACGGTTTTATGTTCATTTTGAGTGGTTCCTATACCTGATTGCCAAATTTCAGCTCTCCACTAAACAGAAAAGTAGCTTTTTGTATTAATTTTGGACATTCGAGCCTCTAATATTAGAGTAAGGTGGGGCAAGAGTACGCGTCGGGTAAGAGTACGCATTGGCTTTATTTCTATTTTGGCAAAATAGCAGTTGGCCCCACTGTTTGGTTTTAGGAAGGTGTCATGGCAGATAGGTTGTCAACATAGTTTGAGCTGAATCTGAAAACATATTTTCAAACAATGCGGTAAGTTGTGATTCTAAGCATTCTGATGTAATTTGGCAGTATTTAGCAAACGTAATAGCTACATAAAATATTTATTAAAACTAATATGTATTGATATATTTAGAAAGAGCTCTTTTTAATGTAAACCAAAGTGTCCACATAATTTAGGAAGTTTCTCACTAGGCAACAGCACTTCCCGGTGAGTTGTAAAACTATGAGTGGGGCAAGGAGACGCACGAAGAGGCGGGGCATAAGTACGCACTGCGTACTCTTACCCCAACTCTTGATTACGAGTATTTCTAACTTTATATCGACCCATTGAACCATTCTTTTCTAAATATAAATTAATGTATAGCTCTATTATTACCCTTAATATAGAGGGAAAATCAGTGGCGAAGCGTGGAATCTTTCCAGGATACCAAATTTTTTTGTTTAAGACATTTAGGTATACAAAAATAAATTAATACATATTTTTAATGTTAATGTATGTGATTCAATTTATATTTTAGGACTTATAAAAAACAAACAAATCGTAAACCATGTACTGAACAAATGCTTAACAGAGCTAAGCAAATGCTTCAAGATGGATTTTCGAAAAGACAAATTGCAAAAGATCTTGAAATAAGTGAAGCTACTTTGAGAAAGCGTTTAAAAAGGGTAAGCTACATGAAATTTAATATAAACCTTTTAAAATATAACATCAAGTTTGTAAACTATGATATAAAATACACCTCAAATTAATTTTATTATTGTTTCAGGGGTTTGGTGTAAATAAACTGGGCAGGTTTGCAAAGACATTTGATGAAAGACAAGAAAATGACTTGGCTAAACATTGCAAGGACCTTGATGCGTGTTTTTACGGATTGACATTAAAAGATTTAAGACGTTTAGCATTTGAATTTGCTGAGATAAATGGAATTAAAAACCCATTTGATAAAGAGACGAAGCTAGCTGGTAAAGACTGGGCATACAGTTTTATGAAAAAATTTAATTTGACACTCCGTATTCCTCAAAAGACTAGTCTTGCTCGAGTGATGGGTTTTAACAAAATTCAAGTGGATGCATTTTTTGACAATCTTGTGGCCTTAATGTCGAAATTTGAGTTCCCGTCAACTCGTATTTTTAAAATGGATGAATCGGGAATAACTACAGTTCCAAATAAAGTTCCAAAAGTTATTGCTAGCATAGGAAAGAAAGCTGTTGGTAAAATTGTGTCTGCAGAGAGAGGACAGCTTATAACCATTGTTTGTGCTGTAAGTGCCAGTGGAAATTATGTACCACCTGCGATCATTTTTCCAAGAAAAAGAGGAAAAGAAGAGCTAATGAATGGAGCCCTCCAGGATCAACTATGATGTGTTCTGACAGTGGGTACATAAACACAGAGCTATTTAAAGACTGGTTGAAGCATTTTCAGAAAAATGTAATGGCAAGTTTAGAGAACCCCGTATTGCTTATTGTAGACAACCACACTTCACACATGAGTTTGGATGCTGTGCTCTTCTGCAGAGGACATTCTTTTCATCTCTTGTCCATCCCTCCGCATAGTACTCACAAGCTGCAACCTTTGGACAGATGTTTTTTTTAAGCCATTAAAAGATTTCTACTCACAAGCTTGCGACCAATGGTTATTGAGTTGCCCTGCGCGTACAATTTCTCAATTTCAAGTTGCGCAACTTTCTGGCAATGCCTACCAAAGATGTGCCACAATGACGAAAGGTATTAATGGATTTAATGTGTGTGGTATTTTCCCTGTTAACCGTTACATATTTTCAGAAGAAGAGTTTATTCCATCAGCTGTCACGGACCAAACTAATGGCTCATCAAATGCAACATCTGAGACTCATCTATCAAAATCTTTGGCTGCCAAAATAAGTTCTCAACCATCAACATCTTCGGCTGCCACAACAGATCCTCAGCAACCTCAACCTCAACAACAAACGACCTATCAGGTAGATCCGATACCATTCCCTAAAAGAACAGAAAATCAAAATAAAGAAAGCGAGGGAAACATCTCAAATAATAACAGGGACACCATTTAAAAATAGTTTAATGATAAAAGAAGAAAGTAAAAATGCTATTTGTCAAGCTAGGAAATCATTGTTCAGATCTAAAATTAATACTCCAGTTATGTCTCTGTCAAATAGAATAAAAACAACAAAATCAAAAGTTGACGAAGACATTTTCTGCCCCGGCTGCGAAGAACAGTATGAAGATCCACCTCTAGAAGACTGGGTACAATGCAAAAGTTGCAAAGAATGGTGGCATGAAGCGTGTTCTAATTATGAAAGTTCAGGTGAATTCATGTGTGACTATTGTTAAATAAGTTTTAAATCACCTCTAAAATTGTTTCTCAACTAGTTTATAAGTCAAGGAAATGGATTTTTCAATGAGATAAGTTCTTTATATAAAAAAAAAGGTAGAATAGTTTACTTTATTCAATAATGCCTATAATACATTTTTAATGTCTTGTGAAGTTTTATAATGTAAAAGTCTATATCATACATTATTTTTTATAATATTTATAATGCGTACTTTTACCCCGTAATGAACGTACTCTTACCCCACCTATGGGGCAAAAGTATCGTTTTGTCAAATTTTGTAATTTTTAAAGAATTGGTTAAAATAATTTTTTGAAAAATTATTAAAAATTTCTACTTCAATGACAATAAAATGAAGATAGTTATCCCAAAAATTGACATAATTTAACGTATAATTCTAGCTTATACATGTGTTTAAACGTTAAGTGCGTCCTCTTGCCCCACTTTACTCTAACCTCTCCACCACCTCTTCAACTCCCACTTTGAGATTTCAAAACTTGAAGTATTGTTTCATTATTTGGAGGTTTCCTTCTCCTTGCCAAAATTTAAATTTCCATCACATTTAAAAGGTTTTTATCTTTAAATAAACCCCTCTTCCTATTTTTCTCCTGGTAACTTTTTAGTGTCTCAAACATTCAAACTCTTACATTTATTTGAAGATATCTCTCTTAGGCCAGTCAACAGGCCGTTTAAATTGGCTATTGGTGGGAACAATTCCGGACAAGCTGAAATTAATTTTAATCTCTTTGATTGGGTATCAGTAAAAAATACTAATTTTGAACCCCTTTACAGGCCCGGATTTGACAACCATCTTGAAAAAGGGGCCAAAAAAGATACATATTTTTTAATATTCATAAATATCTCAGTTAATACCAACTTTAGAGTAAAATATGAGATCATAAAAGTTAAATATGGGTAAATCCTCTACAAAAACAGTTTTTTTACCTTTTTTTCGTACGAATGACTGTTTCTTAGTAATAGGCGGTCAAAATATTGAAATTCTGGGCTTATTTTATTTTATTTTTTAATTCTAAGCATTCTACAATAACACAAATGCTTTCATAGAGAGTGTCAATATAATTTCTTTGTCAGGTAAATAGAAGAAATGTCTGAGTGCGTCAGATAAACGAACAGAAATTGGTTTAGAATGGTTTTGGATTTATGTGTGTGACGGTTTTTCCACTGTTCTCTTTGGTCGGTTAGGTTATAGTTGAAACGGTCAGCCTCATAACCAGAATCAGTCTCTTAATTGTGCTGTCCACTGTCAGACATGACGAGAAGCTTGGTGACCAGCAGTTTGAGGGAGATGAACAAACAATGGCTAAGTTCTCCCACCTTGTTCCCCCACCCCCACACTACGACAGCAAAAACCTATGTATCAATAGGAACGCCAGGGGATGGGAGTAAGGTGTCAACCCACTGTTTTGAAACATTCAGTTATTCTGCGGGAAGTGTTGTCGAACGAGATGAATAAAAGTACCGATATAATGATTTAAATACTGTGTGCACGATTAACGACTAAAGACTTTACAGTCAAGCAAGCTGTTGAAGATGCTGGTACATTAATTGCCACTCTGGAAATTGAAGCATAAAATCACTACACATAGGTGAGGACACTGATTAAATGGTCATACTTACTGCCCTTTGTGAATCTCGCTCTAACACTTATTTTTTGAAACCAGGCTAAGGAAAGTCTCAGAGCAGACTGTATAGCTATCCTCGGTACTAATTTGGATGTGTCATTTAGGGACATTTTGTTTATGCACGCATTTAGTGGCTGTGATACTACTTCTGCATTATGCAAGCAGGGATAAATGAAGTTCGTTAACCTTCTAAAGAAGAAGAAACACTTAAAGAGAGCTGTTATTATTTTAAGGAGCCAAATGCGTCTTTAGAAGCAATCTAAAAAGAAGGTGAACCATTTCTGCTTATTCTGTATGGAACAACAAATTGTGAATCATTAAATATAGATACTAGTGCTTCTTACAATCTATTACCAAATGTCTACCAAACCTTACCACCGACAAAAGCTGCACCTCTCTTGCATTCGTTCCTTACCCATAATCAAATTCAGAAATGGTATGGAAATGAAAAGTCAGATTTAGACTAGAAATGGAAAAATCTAAAGAATGGGTTGATACCAATCAACCTCCATAAGAACTATCTCCTCAAGAATAACTCACGATTATTTCTTATAAATGTGCAGCTGTTACAAAGTTGGTTTGCTACTATGTAATGTGTGGTTTATGCCAGGGCAAATCTTGTTCGATTATTGTGGACGTGGATGAATTAGACTAGGATGAGGAAATATATATTGCAACAGAAAACGTTTTAGAATATTATTCCAACGTCCATCACCTAGGTACGAAAGATGAGATATATGTTGTATAGGGGTCTAGATTATATCCAGGCATATAATGATCAACCATCGACATCAAAAGAAAAATAAATGGTCCGGGACTCCACATGAACTTTCTCGCTCTATTGTTTAAAAATGGAGATATTTATTAAAAACTCGTAATATATGTGAAAGGAAATAATACACACCAGAAAACCCAAGCAGAAATTGCACTATACTTGTGTAAAACTTTTTTTGAGTCCTGGTTTATAATTTTATTTCTATAGGGTCAATGTCCTCATTTGTATGCTTGGACCGATAAGAAAGATCGATATTAGTTCCACAAGGATCAACACTTTGTATTCAAATTTTGACTTCTGGCTAAAATTTTAACATTTCAATGGGTGTTGTACATCTTATTGTATCGCATTTTTACTAAATTTCTCATTTATAAATTTATACCAATAAAAAAGTTAAATATTGACTATTGAGTCTAAAATGATAAAGATAGATCAATGTTGTACAAATATTTCTCCTAAGAGGTTTAAGAAAAAAGGACACTTTTTGAGAGACCTACTTATCTACTTACTCTATGGAATTAGATAATTATTGCGTTAAAACATAGGTACTGTATCTGTACAAATAAAGCTCACAAATTGTATTAATATATTTGCCAATATCTTCGAAACTATTGGTTTATAAAAATATATTTCAAATTAAAGTTTGTTTTATTTTCATAGTACTACAATTTTGCAATGATAAGTTATTTAGTATCTATACTAATATTATAAAGCAGAAAGATTTTTTTTTGTTTTTTTTTTTGTTTGTAATGGATAAACTCAAAAACTACTGGACCGATTTAAAAAAATCTTTCACCAATATAAAGCTACATTATCAGCGAGTAACATAGGTTATTTTTTATATTGAAAATTTAATTTATTCCTCCTAAAAATGTCGATAGTATATTATATTGTCGTTGGAAAAAAAAAAGTTGTTGAAGGGAAAGTGGGTTTTTTGAAGGGGAGGGGGGGGGGGAGGGGGAGGAAAGAGGAATGAGATGAAAATAGGAGGGAGGATAAAAAGAGGGAGGGGGCTATACAGTGATGGTAGGATTGTATTTTTTTTTTAAGTTTTTTTTATATTGACATGATGGATGATTTGAAGCTTTGTTTTACAGGATTCTTTACAATATTTTTTTACGGGGAAGGGGGCTAATCTCAAATAATTGCGGAGTTATGGTAATCTCCACTACTGTTAAGTACCTTAAAAGTCATTTTCATAGGAAAGCGAAAATAGCAATTTTATTTATAATCTTAATCAACGCCTATATACGAATTTTAATAAAAATCGTTAGAGCCGATTTTTAGAAAATCTTTTTCTCTTTTTGACCTTCAGTAAATTACCCTTAATAATTGGGTTAGATATACAATTCCAAAACCCTTGAGGCAACCATATAAAAACTCTTGATACTAAGTTTTAGCCCAATCAGTAAAATAGTTTAGGCTCTAGTCCGAGGTATAGACAGACAGACGGAAATTCAAAAACCACCTTTTTGGATTCGGGTGGTCATGAAACGTAAAAAATTCATTAAAATCTCAAGTTCAATTTTATTGACGATCACAATACTTTCTCTACCTGTAAGATAGGAGAAAGTAAAAATAAGACAATTTAATGAACCATTAACTTTAAAAGAAACCTGAGGCTAGCATTGTAGATTATGCCTCTTGGAGACAACACATAAAAAAACGCGCTGACTACTATACCTCTAGGTGGTGTGGAAATGAGTACATAGCAAACCATTAATGTTTTATGGATAGGAATTGATAAAAATCGTACATAGCACCCAAAATAACAAATTGTGTAGCTGCAAACTGCCTAGAATAAAAAATATAGTAAATGCCAGAAAATTCAATATTTCGACTCCTATTACTCAGAAACAAGAAATAGCACGACAAAAATATACAAAAAAGTTTTTGTAGAAAATTTACTCGTATTTAACTTTTATATCTACATATTTTTCTCTAAAGTTGATACTAACCGAGATATTTACAACTTTATTAAAAAATGTAATATTTTTGGCCTTCTTTTTCAAGATGTTGGCCAAATCCGGGTCTGTCAGTGAGTACAAAATTAGCATGTGTTTTCTGACACCCAATCAAACAGATTAAAATTAATTCCAGCTTATCCGGAATTATGCCCGCTAGCAATGAATGTGTCGACTGGGCTATTTACCTTTCTTCTGAATTCTATATTTCTAACACCTGACAATTCTCGAGTTATTTTTATTACTTTGGAAAATTTTAAACCCCTTTGCCTTACCTTCCATTTACAACTTACTCTCAGAAATTTCAAATTTTAAGAATTATTTGGTTATTTACATGCCTGTGAAGTTAAAATTTTCTACCACATCTAAAAGTGTTTTTTATGATTATAATCCCTTCCCATATTTATCAAACCCAATTAAAAATTATGAATGTTCAGACTTTTATTAAAATTTGAAGTGGTTCATTAAATTTACTGCTAAATTTAAAATTTCCTCTACACTTATAAGTAGTTGTTATAATTAATGTTCTACATTTTGATCCCCACTACCCCCAGTTTTCAACAAGGCCTTAGAAATTTCATATTTCAAATTTAATTGATTACTAAAATGTTTTTTTTTACCTGTCTGCCAAATTTTAATTTTCTACCTAATCTATGAAGTGGTTTTTAATAATACCCCCCCCCCTCATTTCTCGGTGACCGATTTTGAAATATTGCATTTTTATAGTTTTCTGGTTACATAAATTTAAAGGCAAATTTCAGTTTTCTAGTTCATCTATCCATTTGTTTTTGATGATTATAATGTTACAGCACCCGTTTCACTCCCTTGGGGGCTACATTTCACAAAACATTTTGTTAAAATATTCCTACAAACTGCTGAATTTTAAGAATGTGCGTGAGGTCAGAAGACAAGGGGATGTGTTATTCATAGAGTGAGTGAGGAGTGTCGGATTCAGGGCTTTCGAGTATGTATCAAATTTAATTATTATTAAGTGTTTTGTACTGTTTTTTCCTTGTCATTTGTGTGGTTTGAACTATATACTGAACGTTGGGGTTATTAAATAAGGTATTACCTACTATTTCAAGAGAGAGAGCAGCTAAATTTGCTGATATTTGCCAGGTAAGCACGTATTCAATCAAAATTGAAGGTGAAGTCCAGAGGTCTCGGGAAAAAGAGTTCTTGCCAAACCACTGAGCAGCTTCAGGGTAAACTAAATATATACCATTTTCGTGATAGCTTTGTAACACAATACACAATAAAACTTTATTAAAAAAATTACTATGTTTAATCAATATATTTGACATTACATGAGAGGTTTATATGGATTATAATATAAACACGGGAAATTATTATTAGTACTTTTATCTCCATATCGTCTCAAATAAAACTGAAAATCCGCTTATAGGAAGTTTAGTACCATAAAAATTACCAGAACCCCTAGATGCTGTGAAGATGGGTTTGAGGATGTTTGGGTGCGTCAAAGGGGTGGGGATGATGTGGTATTCGTGTTTCTTCGGGAATCTTCGTACGTGGCATAAAGCAAAGCACTTCTCTCGAGTCAATTCCATTGTTTTCTTGAATCTTAAATTTTCGAATGTTTTGAATGAGTTACTGCTACTATTTGGTACTAGTCCTACAGCACATTTTTGTTTGGTGTGGTGTGTGCTTCTTTCACTTTTATTTGTTTTGTTTTCTTATATAGCAAAGTTAAGCTATTTGTTTTGCTGTTCATTACAACAATGTTCCCAGGTAAGTGACCAATATTGGTACAAGTACTGCATATTTTCCCGACCGTACCCCAAAGATGTTAAATATTCAGCCCGCCAGGGCGGCACATCATATCGTTAATGTTTTATGTATCAGACCTATGTATTGTTTGTTTATTTGTGAGCTCTTTGGGGCTGGTGTTTACTATGATATTCTATGTGCTTTCTGTTCTATGTACTAAAATTGATGTTTAAAAAGAAATAAACACCTTACAAACAAACACGTACTGCAAAAATGTATACTATTCATTTGGGTTCAGCAACTACAAGTAGTCGCTAATGTGTGGTGCTGTCGACCAATCAAACCTTTATTTTGCCTCATACTTGTCTGGAATGGTGTTTTTAGTAGTTTAGAAGATTCGCTAGAAAAAAAAATACTTTACTCGACTTGAATGTAAACGAAGCTGGGGGAAATCTTTAGTTGCTAGTTAAGTTTTAAATTTTTTCGATTTCAATTTTTAATTGTAACAATCAGACAGACGAAATACCAAAAGGTTCAGTTAAAACAGGACCTTCACTCCACTAGGTCCAAAAAGGTAGTACTAGATATTGATCGATGCCTTTTGTTAGCTATTTATTTTAGCATTTAAATGTTTTATTTATAGATTATTATCTATATTATCTAGAGAATTTTTCTCAGCTACTTATAATTTTAATCGTCTTCGTTTAGTAGTTTTTTCTAACACTGAGAACGTTTTCACCAAACCAACTCCTAACTCCTTCAATTTCGCCAAACCCTCATTTCACATCCATCTCCTCAAAGTTAACTTAATGGCTCCTGATTTGAATTTGAAATGTGGCTGTTAAAGGTCGTCGGCTCATAAAAATCAGCCGTGGTTCGTGCGCGCTCCAAGCAGTAATCAGATCTTTTCTTTTATAGCACAAACCATCCCTTGAAGCCACCCCTTCCTCTTTACTACTGCTATCAAGGAAACCACCCTTACTGTTCATTACTCTGTAAACTGGTGGGACGGAGACTCTACTAATATCGCCCCAAATTACCCTTCATATTGATACACGTGCAAACTAAACTATTTTTTCCGAAACGTCACAACCGACAACCGTGAGCCTCCTTGGTGGTCGAAAGGTTGTACGAGTCTAGAAGTTACTGATAACAGCTTTGGTAGCGCACATCATTAACAATACATTAGGGGTATGGGAAGGTACCTTTTAATATGAATTGAAGTCGAAGCTAAAGTCAAAGATGATTTTTGGTTGCTATCAATTTTATTTGTTAAATTTTCTATTGAGTGCACATTGATAGTTAGAAAGAGGTGAAGAAAAAATAAATGGTTTGTGACATCGCATAGAATTTTTCTCTATTTAATCTTAAATTAGAATATTTACTAAAAACTTGTAAGATTTGGAAACTAAATAATATACATGTTGCAGAAACACTCCGCCAAATAGCATACATTAAATAATATACGATGTTACAGAAACATTGAAAAAAGAGGAGCATCTTCATGAACACCAGTGTGACTAATAGTAACAATTATTATAACAATAACAGTTTAGTTACTAAATTCACGTAGTTAATTTTAAAAAGCCTCCTGAAAACTGAAATTATATCCAAATATGCCATGACAGTAGTTCGAACCTGTAGCTGCATTCTCTATTCCAAAGGTATGATATAAAAATTCTTACCAGGGCAGTTTTTTCAATTTGGCAATAAATACTTTATAAGGGAACATTTTCCATGCTATGATAGTTTAGTATATGAGACATTTTACATAATATATCTAATCTAATTTCTATAATAGCTTAATGTATCTAGCGGTATATTAAATCTGTATATTTTTGATACATCCTTTTTATTAATTAATAAACCACTTTTGATGGTTTGTTGTGAGGTAATTTTCCAGCTAATTACTCGAACATGTGTAGGAAAGACAAACAAAGACACGATCTCCTGTACTGCTTCTATCCAGTGTTCGTGTGTGGTACTTTGGGTATCGTTTATTCAACAGTTTGTATCAGAGCCAAAGATCGCTGTCCAAATACACCAAACAAGCTCTGGAAGAGGGTGCTACCTTCAAGATAACATCAGTGACACTTGCAAAGTAGAACACCACCTCTAATTATCACCGTGTTTAAATAATGGATATTACAAAAAGTGGTATTACCTCTTTTCACGGTAATGAGAAACACTCTGAGTAGATGGACAACAATAGCAACAATTTCGTGCAAAGAGTACAATTATTTTGATAGTGAATCATAGTTTAACTCAGTGGTTTCCAACCTTTTTCATAGTGAATCTTTAGTTTCCAATTCATATGAATCAGTTTAACTCAGTGTTTCCAACCTTTTTCATAGTGTAATCATAGTTTATAACTCATTGGTTTCCAACCTTTTTCATAGTGAATCATAGTTTAACTCAGTGGTTTCCAACCTTTTTCATAGTGAATCATAGTTTAACTCATTGATTTCCAACCTTTTTCATAGTGAATCATAGTTTAACTCAGTGGTTTCCAACCTTTTTCGGAGTGCGACTCCAATTTTTGCCTCTGAGATCGTCTTGTCCCCTTGCATTTGAATCATAGATTTTTAATTGATATAAAATGATTATATAGCTATCATATATGTATCACTCACTTTTTATAAACAATTTTAAAAATCAAAGTGTATAGATATCATAAACAATGCCAAAAGAAACTAAACATCAGCTGCACATTTAGTGGGTTTTTTGAGCCTGCAGTGATGCACATATACCTTGATTTTGGTTGGAAGAACAGTTGAGAAAATCAAAACATATTTGCGGCCAACAGTGATAACATTTTACCATATTATTTGTGTTATTCTATAGGTATTGTTAATATGTATCAAAAGTAACGTCTGCAGATGACGTGACTTTATGTATGAATATATTAACATTGTTTTAGTATCTTTAGTAACTAACTTCTACTGTTCTTCCTACCAAAATCATACTATAGTTAATTAAACCTTGGCACTAGTGAACAAAGAGCCAATATGAGATCCGGCTCTACATTAAGCCGATTCCTATATTTGGTTTTAAGGGCAGCCACAGCAGAAAACAATCCAGACCCCTGCATACACATGTTAAAAATATTAAATCTTTCAAATGTATCAGCAAGATAGGCTGTTTGAACAAGAAACTGTTCTTGTTGATCACAATTTTATTCCCTGGATAGTCACTGTCTTTGAGATAAAGAATTATTTATCCTTCAGTTCAAACACCCTTGCAAGCACTTTCCCTTGTGACAACCAGCGTGAAGCAGAGTAGTACAAGAGAGCACTGTGTTCAGCCCCTGTTCCCTCGCATAAAGCAGCAAACAAACGTGATTCAGCCTTAATGTAGTTCACTATTTTAATGTTGGAACTAAAGACAACACTTAGTTCTGTACTCACGTTTTTTGATGCAAGTGACTCCTTGTGGATTATACAGTGAGTCTATATAGCGTTGGGAGCCTTCCCTTTCACGGGAGCTTGTAAACTACTACTTTCTCCAGACATAGCAGGAGCTTCATCACTGCACATCCCAAATAAATTTTCCCACGTCATCTTACTTGCTGTCAAAATTTGTCTAGAATCTTGGAAAGTCCCTCATCCCTGGTTCTTCCTGGAATCGGCTTACAGAACAATAGGTCCTCTTTGACAGATCTGTTATTGATGTAGTGAACATAAGCTATAAGATGAGCATCCTTCACTAAGCCAGTGGCTTCATCGACCTGTATTGCAATTTTGACTTTTTCAAAGCTTCGGTCAGTTGTTCTTGTATGTCTTGCGCCATGTCGGATATCCATCTTCCCACTGTGTTATCTTCCAGATTAGATCTGCAGATGCTTTGACAAACATTATTTCAGTGATTTCGACAGCAGCAGGCAAAACAAGTGTATATCCAACAGAATGAGGCGTGTTACATTTTACGACCATATACGAAACTTTGTATGATGCCAGAAGTCCTTGGTAGGAATTCCTGTCAGTTTTATCATTGATTTGGTCTGTCCAGAATATTATTAAATTTGTCGGTAAACATGCAGTCGGAGTAAGATAACCAAAATATTTGGTTTCTATTTGGATTTTGAACTTTGCTATAGTCATCAAAATCTCTTAAAAGAGTAAATACAGTACAAGGTTGTAGTCCTCACAAATTTTGCGACCCCTGCGGATTAACGCCGCAACCCCCAAAGTGGTTATGCCCCCAGGTTGGAAATCCCTGGTTTAACTAGTTGTTCTGTGAACAGTAGACCTCACTCCCTTCATGTCCTCATCGTTATTATGATCTTACTATATATATTTAGACTTCAAGATCAAACATCTCCCATAACTTCATCTTAAATTTGAAGATGATATTTTTCCTTGGTTGTTAGAAAGAAAAAAAAAATTATATGTTCAATCGTAAATTATATTCATAAATAGTAATTATGTAATTCATTTGGTTTAAAATGCTTGTTTTGTAATACATCCCAATTTTTAAAAAACGTCCTAGGTACTCGATCTAATGCTTAGAATTTTAAGTTAAAAACATTTGAGATGAATTATTAAACCTAAAAATCATTTTAGAGGCCAAAATACGGAAAAGGATAGCCATATTTAAAAAAATTGTACAGTACGTAGTCTACTTAATCAAATAATTTATTGTGATTAGAAACAACTTTTTTTTTAAATTGGTTTTCAGTAAATGACTCTTAAATTAGTTCTACTAAGAGAACCATATAGGTTTGATTTATGAAATACTATTCATCTGTATATTTTGAAAAAAACCATTTATAAAATATCATATTATCGTTAACTTATTTATTTTCTGAAAAATAAGAATGTAATTTTACTTATCCTATAAAACCCTAACCAACTATACATTTCAAACAAAATTGATAAAATAATATTTGAAAAATTTAATATTTTAATATATCAGTTGGCATAAATTTTAATTTAAGAGGTAGAATCAAAATTGCAAATTGGCCCTAGGGTATGACCAAAGTACGAGGAGAATATTAACTTTGAACGAAATCCATCAAATGTCATACGCACAGTTGTGTTATTCTTCATTAAAATCTCATAATGTTTCTGATACACGCAGACACTAGTCGTCGTCAAATGTGCAACTAAAGCAGCGATTGAATTAAAGAACAATAAGAGGACATTTCTCTTATCCAGAGGTCCTCACTTGACTCCTGTGTTTGTATTTTAAATAATGGCTTTACCATTTTATAACAAAATTTTTCATTAATTTATTTGTCTAACGAATCGACTTCTGTAAAATGTAATTGCACTTTAGTCGCCAACTAACTGACTATCCTTTCACATGACTTACACACTAACCTAACTTTAAAAATACAAAATTCCCCAAACCCTCAGCCATCTATTAAATATCAGGGGAATGCGAGGCTCCACCAATTTTACTGATAGTAGCTTTGTGAGTGAGCTGGGAATCGAACCTAGACCCTTGACTCTGTACACAGAAGCACTTCTTATAGAGAGATAAGGTATTGGACAGTTAGCGACATAAAACAAGATACACCCAATCAATATTCAGACTACCTGCTTCGGTGGTCACATGATCTAAGATGTCACTGTCGCAATAGACTAAACTGTTGATTACAAAGATGGTGGTTCAACCCAAGTTGGGTGTAAATGGTATTCAACTTAACTCATTAACGTAATTAGTGCATATGCGTGTGGGCTGAACTGGTAGAAAGTCATGGTGCTAATATGTATATCCCACGTGGCATCAAAACTGAACTCTCCTGCCTGGATGACCGTCAATTAGTAAGTAGTAAGTAGTTTCTCATATCCAAATAAAATAAATTATCCCTCAATAGTAACATTTCCCCCTTAATATTGTATTCCCTGTTATGGTGGAAGTATCAACCCTCCATGACAATGTCTCCTCCCTGCACCCTTATAGAGACCCTCTCACCCCTCCCCCTTCTGCCTTGAATCCCCTTGGGTAAACCACCCAACCCTTCTGGTTTTCCCGCGGCCACTTGGCTTCTATTTCATCAGCGCTTACATTAATTAGTGGAACGATCTGTCCCTTCATACCGGGGTAGTCACGCGAACCACGCGGACAGTTTCCTCCCTCCTACACCCTCTACCCTCTGAAAGTGTGGTGCAGTCAACCAAGCAGTTGGACTGTCACTGTGCGTTTAGGGCGAGAGGGGAGGGGGGTAGGATAGGTGACGTCATGTGTCATTCTCAGACGACTTTACCTCGACACTGATAAAGTGTCTTTACACTGATTAAAGTTATTATTAATATTATTATTATTATTATTATTATTATTATTATTATTATTATTATTATTATTATTATTTGATACGGGGCTTTCACTCTTTGCCATAGCCTCTCATGGACACCAAGACCCGACACCAAGGAGTCAAACCGAAATATTTTTCGGTTCTTGTTCTTATTCCGGTTCTTCCAGTAAATATTTTAAGGTTCTGGTAGAAATAAATAAAAGCTTAAGTCATTTTTTGTTCCAAACTAGGTTCCGATTTTGGTTACAGTTCTTTTAATTTTTAATTTAAAACTATACTACCTCTTACCTTAAATGACGAAAAGAAATTTAGGCTGTTCATAAACAGGGTGCTTAGGAAGATATTTCGGCCAAAAATTGATGAAGATAATAGGGAGTGGAGGAGGCTACATAGGTATGAACCTCATACCCTTTACTCATTACCAGACATAGTTAGGGTAATAAAATCTCACTAGTTGCGGTGAGCAGGTCATGCAGCGTGAATGGAAGTATCTAGAACCGTTTTCAAGGTAATGAATCTCTAAACCAATGGGAAAAGACCACTGGGAGGACCCGGGCTCAGATGTGAGAATATCATTTGGATAGATCTGAGAGAGATAGGTTGTAATGAGATAGACTGGATAGAATTAGCTCAATATAGGGATAGGTGGCGTACTTTAGTGAATGCGGTAATAAACTTTCGAGTTCCAAATGCATAGACTAAATAAGTATAGTTATACTGTCATTATAAACCTCTTAAATACAAAAATATGTTATTAAGAACTTTACAACAAAATAAAAGTTATTAATAAAAAATTCATTCCATTTTGATAAAAAAAAAGCTGAAAAAGGAAAATCCGAGTATTTCAAAATATAATTAATTTAAAGAAAAAATAAAATAAAATGATGTCTAAAAAAATTAGGAACCAAGAATAACATTTATGAGCCAAAATATATTATTGATTCCAGTTCCGGTTCTCAGGCAATTTAATCTGTGGTTTTCTGAAAATAACGTAATTATTTTGGCTATCAGTTCTGGTTCGACTGCCTGCCTAACACATTCAAATCTAGAGCAAACAGATTTGATCATAGCATATGCTTAAAATAATTGTGTACGGTAAAAATTTGGTAGGAAGAATCTTTGATAAACAAATAAACATATTCATTTGCGACCGACATTGATCATGCTTTGAATTGCAGACTTTAATAATAGAAAAAAAACCTGCAGGGGTGACGCACGTATAAGCAATACTACTGCCAATTGTTTCATATCAGCAGCTGTGCACGTGCATCAAATCATGTTTTTAAAAAAGAGATTGTTTTGCCAACTAGCACAACACAGTGTATTGACATAAACATTAACTCAGTAGAAAACATCCGTCTTTTGGTGGTATATTACATTGAGTTTTAAACAATTTTAGATTAAGGGAGCCGAGAGGAACACCATTTGTGTTAAGGGGCTTACTTAGAATTGCTTTATATACTCAGCTGACGAGTTACAGAATCTGGTGAGAAGACTATATCTTACAGATTGAGCCCCTGTTAAGTACGGAGAAGGGAACCCCCCAAATAATCTTGAAGGTCTGAGCTATATTACAACCACGCATACTCGAGCAGCCGTGTGTTTTACACTAGTCAGATTTATAACAACCAAGATAAGTCAGGGCACAGAATGGCTGAGTAAGGATACTGACAGCAAAGTGAGGACCTATTGCACGGCCCGTTGCTTCCAAGCCATCGCTTGGGATAGTACTCTTCCAAATGGCATCTCACTGCACAGTCGTAATGTGCAGGGGTTCCATCCTGAAGCAGCCACATTCTAGCCACTTTGCCAGTGGTTGGGGTAGAATGGTCTACAGAAAGTGTAAGTAGTTTTCACATCGAAGTCATGCAGACATTTCAAACAGTCCAAGTAATATATCACTTCACTCCGAATGTTGATGGAGAATTGATATTGTGAATGGATCTCCAGGACGGCATTTAGATTTGTGTCAACCCAAAAGTGTTGGTTGTGGTGATTGAAACTAGCATTACTCATCAATGTTGCTTCATACATTGCAAGTACTCTGCTAGAGAATTGTGGATCTATGGCGTGGTGGTGCAGCAGCCACTCGCATAATGGCCTAATGGTATAATGGCGTTCGAAACCAAGAACAGGGTTCAAATCCTGCACACTTTGCAAATGGAAAGGGAACAGTAATTGTTCATGTACTATTCTCTACTCAGACGTCTGTGACAGCTTATGAAGAACGTCTAATCGCCGTGTACTTGTATTGGGTTAGCGTTCTACAGATTGTAGAATTGTCTCTTCCACGGCAACGGCCTTGTGACATTGCGGCCTACGGTCAACGCTGACCGTCATAGGTGCAAAGGGACCTCTTTCTCTCGGTCGATTATTCAATGACACAATTAATGTTCTTGGATATGTGTTTTGTCGGACAAGAAAACTTGCAGCATATATACGAGCAGTGGCAGTGGAATTGCATCGTTCCTCACGGTAAATCAGAATAATTTTGGTCAGTCCCCGTTTGTGTATTGGTCCCCCATCTTACTGGCCACTTCCAATAAAACAAATAATGTGACGTTCCATGTCTCCAGCAATGTTGCCATATCTCGATAACAAAGAGGTCTGGGCAATATATTGTTATGAGACCTGTAGTTTATTTTTCAGTGTTAATTCCACTGCACCATTTTATTGTATAAAATTACTAATCACCCTGTATGCCCATTGCGAGAACGGGTAGAGATAAAAGGTGGAAAAATAATTATAATATGCAGCGCTCGAGTTAAAAACCTAGTACAATTATAAATAATATAACATCGTGCCAATTTAAATAATGCAGTATTCGTGTACTTCTAAACTTGAGTGACGCCATTTTAAACGATCATCAATCATGTAACCTGTGTGATGGCGTGACCTTTAACTGTATTTATTAAATATATAGAACTATTAAATCAGGTACACTTGCTAAATAAGAGCTTACAAGATAAATATAAATAAAAAAGTAAAATATATATTAGGTTTGGTCTATCACAATACATGTACAAATTTCTTGTTGATTTTTACCATATTGGTTTACTCAGGCTATCCATATAAGATTCACTAAAATACTAATAAATATAACTTAGTATGTGATCAATATTTTGTGGTTTCATCTATCATTTTCATAATTGAATATAGTAAATCGCTTTGTGCACTGGATAAAAATATAGTTAATTTTATTTTTTAATTGCTCATTTAATGCTTTTATCGGCTCTCAACAGCTTAAAGGAGCTCAATTAAAGGATAACCACAGGCAGACACCATTGGTATAATTTGAAATTTTGTGAAAGGAAATAAATCCAATTTACAGTTGAAATTATTTATATTTTAATTGTAACTAAACACAGGAACCATAATATCCGTAGACAGAAACACTCGTTAATTAATAACGGTGAAAGGGGAAACCCTCATTTCACCAATGATACAAGTTTCAACCATGAAAGGAATTGAACTCAGGACCCTTAGCTCAATAGACAAACACGCTACCGACTAAGCTAATGTGTCGGTTTTAAAATCCTATTAACATATTAAACAATTATTCATTACTGATTCGCTTTAAATCAATCCGTACTAAGTTTAATCGATGCTAATGATTTTTAATTTATTAATTAGACCTATCTGTTTGTTATCATCCGTCCTTTACCTAGCGTGTCCCTTACATCTGTCGCCTTCCTAAAACAACGTGTATTTACGGTCATTCAGTGTTGTAGGCTATGTAATACCAAGGTTTGGGTTCGTGACGTGAACATATTGCGTCCCCCCCCCCCATCCAAAGCCACCACCCTCCCCATACATTCCCTCTTCATTTGCATGTTATTCAAATGACCTCTTCATGCAGTTATAGAACTAGACTATTTGCATACGTGCGTGTGTCAAAAGAAGGGAGAACAAACGCATCCTAAACGCGCCGCACGGGAGTTAGAAAATATTTCCTTCCACTATGATATAGTAACATGTTTGGTTTAGAGAATCATTGGCGTGATAATGTAAGGAACATAGCAGGAAAAGAACTACTAATCAAACAAAAACACAGATGCATTTTATTTAAAGTACATGCATATAAATGTATTTTATTTCATTGTATTTATTTAAACACATATACATGCATTTCATTTCTTTGTATACATATATTTTAATATCTGATGCCACCATATTTTATAAAATAATAATATTGATTACACTACTAGTTGTAAATCCCATGGAAAATAACAGTAAAATCTAGTACCTGATAAATGTGTATAGCCATCAAATATCAATCAACAGTATTAAATATTCAATTTAATTTAGAATGAAAAATATTTTAAATAGTTTATTACGATTTTCATCAAACAAAAAAGCAATAAAAGATAGCCGTTCAGTATAATGTGTGTCAGTTTTAAATCAAACATTTTATTTAATAAAAGAGTATTTTATTAAAGATATGTTTATTTGTTTAGGAAAAAGCGTTTGGTATTTATATTTTATAATAATTAGTAAATAAAATAAAATTCCTATAATAGTTAATAAAAATTATCACTAAGACTAACTGGTGTTGATATTGTATCACAAAATATAAACTAGCTTAAAAAGATTTATCACTAAGAACTACATGATATAGGACTAATAGTGATCGCAAACAATGTTGAAAATACTGAGTTCTGAGCTGTGTCTGTCTGTCTGGCTAGCGTTTGTACAGCTTAACCTAGCCTATTCGTGTTTAACAACTATTAATAATACATTATTATAGCCTATTGTCATACAAATATTTATTATACTGACCAATTAAAGCCACACTCTTAATAGATTGAAACAAAAATATACTTTAAAACAATTAATATAGAAATTACGATAGTGTCGTGATCCTTAAGAGGATATTAGACCTGTACCGCCATTGCTCCCAAATGTGGCAAAGAAGACCGTGCAGACTCTTAGGGAAATCATGTTTACGAAACAATAAAAAATGCTATAATATATTATTTTGCATTTTTGAAGAGCGTAAGAATATGGCGACGTACCTATGTTTTAATCTATTTCATTATATGTTTGAAAAGCTCATAAATCCTTAAAAGATCCGTTTAAAATAAATCGTGATTCAGAAATAAATAATAAAAATTTAAAAGCTATATATATACAATATTATCTAACTAAGACGTTTCCATAAAAAAAAATCCATAGTCACAACAGAAAAAACGGAATAAATATTATTTTAAAACGATTATTTTTTTAACGGTTGTTCTGATATCTGGAGGAAAGACTCTGAACTACCCGAACGAGGGACGAGGAAATGGTTTTGGGAGGGGGACAGGGAGGTTGGTTGAAGGAAGTAAACACAAAAGGAATGTGGATAGTGTCCGCCTGACCCACGCCTGGTGCTTTGGGCTAAAGGCAGATAAGAGAAGTCAGAAATAACTCATTAGCACATTTATGCTACAGTAGTATTGACGTTTGTCTTGAGAAGTCACAATGAATACTTCGGGATTTGACAGAAGAAGAGGCTATATATAAATCACATCTACATTTATGCGCCCCACGTAAGAAAAGACGAGGAATAGAATTAAAATAATATTGGAAACAAAGGTAGTCTACAAATTTATTAATTTAGAACATGTAATTCCAATTTAATTATCTATTTTTCAAGTAAAATATGTAAAGCTGAATTTATATATTAATCTATAAAATGATAATTTACAGCTAGAGAAAATATCAAATACCTTCCTAATAAATTGGGATTTTTTAAACGATGCCCGATTGAAATATTCCAATAAACTAAATTTAGGATTTGGGATATATTAAAGGTGATATCGAAACAAATATGCCAGCGTTTGCCTGTAGTGTGTATGGGAACACCTCAGTGAAAACAATAAATGTGTTGAAAAAACATTCATAAAGAACCATTCTTTGACAGGTTTAAAAACTATTTTTATATCTTGCAACTTTGTTTTTGATAAATCCTATCAATGACAATTTAAAAAAATCCTATATAAATAAAGATATAAATACTGTATCTTTCTTTATTTGTTCTAAACATATCTTTCTTCCAAGACTACTATAGGCTGTCGTGAATCCTAACTGTATATTACAAACTTGTGAAAAAAACCTAAACTGTAATGACGTACACGCTAAGTTCATTTAACGTGGTTTCCCGTTGACATAGTCATCAGGTTCAAATCCCGGCCGGGTGTAGCTATGGTATTTTTTAAAATGTTTTCCATACACGTCTTCCTTTAAAATTTGGGTACATTTTAACTAAGTTTTACTTTACCCATTCCAACTCTATTAGCTTTATTAAAATGCATGTTTCTCGGATAGGTATTAAGACCCCGAGAATAAAATAAGGTAATTTTTATTAATTACAAAATTATTGGACCTTAGGAATTAATTGCAGTGCCTACAAAAATCACTAAGAGACTTTTTTATTTTTATACACCCACTTTGGTGGCCGCGTGATCTAAAGCTCTACTCTCGCAATATACTATAGACTGTCGATGACGGGGAGTTTAAGGTTCGAATCTAGGTCGGGTGTACTGAGGGTGGTTTTCCAAAATGGTTTACTACTCTCCCTCCACGTAAATGAGGGCATACTTAATATTGATATAACCTTCCTAATCCCAAAACCCTTAGCTTAATTAGTACATAAGCATAACACCCGAACGGGTAGTAAGACGCAGTGTTAAAGAAAATACTTTTTACCGTATTTTTCAATTTTAATTTTTCATACCATTAAAGAGCATTTTGGAGACAATTGCAAACTGATTTTAATTGTAATAGAAAAAAACCAAAGTTGCTGGAGGCAAATAACGGTGATCTAACTGAGAGTCCACACATCACATCTATTGAGACTGTAGTTGTGAATGATGTTAGTTATGCCGTTCCATCAGAACATTACTTTGATATGGATAATTATAGCGCTTTTACAGAACCACAAAGGTAGGTGGATCCAAAAGACACATTTTAATATAGTTCATTTAGACTGTTTTTTATGTTTATCAGACTATTCATATTATAGGCCTGCTTATAAACTAACACTGGTAATAAATTAAAATGTTATCAATGTTGACCAACAAAAAATTGGTGTATTTTATATAAAACCCTTCTTACCAGAATCTACCATTGCAAATCATAAAACCAAGCTAAGAATGAGCAAGCTTTAAATAAGCTCAATGACTATTTAAAAAAAACACGTTTGTAATCAGATCAATATTTTTACAAAAGGAAAATAAGTTTATTTGTATATTGAATAGATTGCAATAAAACCTTGTAATAAAAAATAAGTCTTCCTTTGCACAAAAGTGATGTACAGTATAGGATCTTTGTTTTAACGATGGGGCTAGTAATATTCCGGGGCAAGGTGGCCCAGATATAATAAATATATACGTACATAATATGTAGTGCTTAAAAATAGCATAATCACGATCATCAACATATCTTAAACAGTGGTGGATTCCGGAGGGGGCGATAGGGTTGATCTCCCTCCCCCCCCCCCCCGGAAAGAAAAAATATCGAAAATATTGAAAATAATATCTTACTTTAATTTTGTAAAGAATGACGCTACCATTTCCCTTGCCAAACTCCTTCATAACCTAACATCAAAATAAGAGTTTGGGAAATATCTTGAATAGGAATTTGTCACAATTTAAATCACAAATCTTCTCTGAAAGTTTCCTAGATTCGGCTGATGTGCCCAGCATACTTCTAGCTGGAATAAATTTCATGTGAGGGAAACATTTCTTTACAGCGCAAAAATTAGTACATTTTTAACTTCAAATTATAATAATCTTAGTTTTGCCTGGAATACTGATACATTGTTAGCTAATTTTTGTAAAGAATAACGCTACCATTTCCCTTGCCCAAACTCCTTCATAACCTAACATCAAAATAAGAGTTTGGGAAATATCTTGAATAGGAATTTGTCACAATTTAAATCACAAATCTTCTCAGAAAGTTTCCTGGATTCGGCTGATGTGCCCAGCATACTTCTAGCTGGAATAAATTTCATGTGAGGGAAACATTTCTTTACAGCGCAGAAATTAGTACATTTTTAACTTCAAATTATAATAATCTTAGTTTTGCCTGGAATACTGATACATTGTTTGCTAAATCTGAGATGTAATTATTTTTCTCTTGATTTCCTCTGAAAGTTTTCAAAACCTTGCCTCTGCTGCAGTAAACACGGTCACCATATTTGGCCTCGGTTTCCATTGAGGAATCCTTTGAATTGTCGGTGATTGAGTCCTCTGATTTAATGAAGTTCTCTGTTTGCACTAATGTCCGTATCAGATTTCTTTAGCCCAGATATTTTACAACCAAATTTTAGTGGTGTAAGCCTATAATGCAGTGATATGCAATAAGTGTGTTGGCGTGGCAAAGTTATCACATATGCTTTGTGAGGAGAGACACTATTCCATTGTTTGCTCTAATCATTGTAGACAAATTTATACAAATACCTTTTTGATGCCTTGCAGCCTTGATCTGTCCATCCATGGAGTACAGAAAGACGAGTTATTAATAAATTTAGAATTCTTACGTCACACCTGGAGCAAATATGCTCATTTGAACGGTTGATGTTATGTCAGAGAACTCATATATGGCTAGTGAAAAAATAGATGCCAATTTTTTGAAATTTTCAAAAATTTCGATGCAATAATACGTGCAATATCTGTGACACTGCGTTACATAGATATTCAATCAAGACATATTTACTCAAACTTCTTCACGCAATTAACACAAGGTTTCTACGATACGGCTATCAAACAATTATTAACAAAGTCCCCATAAATAAACGGACTCGATGTCATAGCTGCTGTTGAAGTATCGGTAGACTTACTAAGCATAAACTTTAAATGCTTTCGTCCCTTAATAAAACTTTTAATCATATTTCGCTGACAACCTAGTCTAAGTAATATGAGAATATGCTAGGAATTTATTTTGCAAATTTCATTTAGTTGGTTGGCCGCAATAAATGGCATGGCGGACCATGGGTTGTGCACCACTGTCTTATCTTATCCGTGAGAAAAGGGTTCATTTTTGCCTTAATATGTCCTACTCTTCTAGAAGTCATGCTGCTGTAGTTTCTTACAATACTAAAACTCCTCTATATAAAATACACAAAGTAATGTACCAAGCTAGTCCCGGGAAGTTTACTAAGAAGATGGAGATGTGAAGACTTCGTCAAATTGAAAGAACAAGAAGTCTGCCTGCAAAAGTGAAGAAAAAGAACCCATTTAGATCTAGGTTGTCTAATAATGACAAAGACTATGGGCCTTGTGCTCAGAAGCCTGATATGGTTACGGAAAAATTTGATAGAGAGAAAATTAGATTTATTGCTACTTTACCAAGCACATCAGAGCAACGTGAGGAGCTTGAAAGAGGGACACTTCTCCAAAGAAATAGTGGTCGATGGAAAGAAGTACGGCGAAAGCTGCTCACTGCCTCTAACTTTGGACCCGTTTGTCGAAGACTTCCTCACACATCTTGTGAAAAGGCTGTTCAAGGTATGCTCTATGATGATTTTGACACAAATGCAATGCTGTACAGTAGAGATGATGAGAAGAATGGTATATTGGCTCTTGAAAATAAAATGAATATTAAAGTTGAGCCTTGTGGGCTCTTTGTTGATCCGGAATTATCTTACTTGGGAGCAACTCCCGATGGTCTAATAGGATCTGACACCATTATTGAAGTGAAGTGTCCCCCCTCAGCAAGGAACATGACACCAGAAGAAGCTGTTTTAAAAAGAAAGTTTACTTTTTGAAACATAAGCAAGGACAAAAGAGAAATTACGCGCATTAACAAAAACACACTACTATCAAGTGAAAGGCCAACTTCACGTGACCAGGAGAAGTTATTGCCTCTTTGTTTTATGGAAAAATGTGGGTATAAAGGTCGAGAAGATTTTCAGAGACGATGCATTTTGGGCTAGCCACATGGAGAAAAAACTGAGCCAGTTCTATCTAGATTGTCTCCTGCCAGAGCTTGTAGATCCAAGACGCAGACGATCCATGCCGATTAGAAATCCACCTTTCATAACAAAGGCTATTGAAGACAAACAAAAGGCTGACAAATGTAAGGCAATGGCCCTTGAGAATTCCAATTCAAAACCTAAAGTGAGGCGAAAGCTTTAGTTATTAGGCTTCCAAACGCAAATATAGAGCTCAACTCCCCTTACCTCAATTTTGACTTGTTTTTTAATTGTTTCGTGATTATGTGCTAAAAACAAAAATATATAATCTCTAAAATTATGAATAGTTATAAAATTAAAATTGTAGACTGTGTTTGTTGAAAAGTTACCTAAACTCAAATGTCTTGTATTCTATGGTGATTGTGATTGTTTTATAGAGTTCTATATAAGGGTGTGTCAAATAAATTGCTATTTGCTTCCCATAAAATTATATAAAACAATTTTTTTAACTAATTAATAAAATAATCACAACATTTCTAAGTGGTCAAATGCGGGTAAATGATTGTTTCGGAGCGTATATTGACATTTCGAAAAACTTTTATCCAACTATGTTTCTAAATTTCATATAATAACTATAGTATGAAGAGAAATATGTTGAATATATTAATGCGAATGTGTTCAATTCATTATTTTATAAAATTACTGGTGAATGTATAGAATCACCAAAAGTAAAAGTAATTTACCAGTAATTTTTTTAATGTACCTATCCACTTTGGTGAAAGTATGAAACATCAACGGTATTTTCTACATCTACCATTGATTTTATAAAACATATAAGTTATGCTGAATATATTATAAAACATAACTCAAAACTAATCAAACTTTACTTAGCTTACTAACATTAACCAGTGACTGATGGTAATTTTATAAAATCACCGGTGACTTTATAAAATTTTCAACGATTGAAATAGTGTTTTTGTAGATTCACCCAATGTAAAAAATACGAAAAGTAGCAACAGATGAATAAAGGCATCTGATTGGCTGAGCGTTTGAGTCACTCAGTACACAAGCCAGCTCGTTAATTATATTCTCAAAGATAATGGAAGATAATCTTAGTTGTTAAAAATTAGGTAATATGCTAGAATTTGGAAGAATAAATAAACCTTAAAAATACACACCTATACAATCAACATTGTTACTCTACTTATTAAAAATAAACGGTACGGACGACGGTGCACCGCACAGTCTTTCTCCATCTCTCATATTAAAATGGACTGATTTACTAAAAACTTGTAATAGTTGTGAAACGAAATAATAGATTCCCCATATTTTTACAGAAACACTCCACCAAAGGTCATAAAGGAAATAATATACACTGCTAGCTATTTAATTCCTTACTCCATGGCAATAGATTATTCAGAACACTTGCAGAAATGTAATAAAAGGGGAACATCTTTGTCCACCAAAGAGCATAATAAATTTCATATTTAAAAGATCTCCAAATTTATGTTTTTATATTTGCTTATATCTCAGAAACTATTGGTTTTTTGAAATATGTTTCGAATAAAATATTTGTTATTTTTAACAGTACAAAAAAAATACAGTTCTAAGTATTTTCGTATCTCAAATAGTAGCGGAGAAATGATCAAAATTGGAAATTAACCCTTATGTAAAGTAACCTTAAAGTCACTTTCATAGGAAATGGAAAATTGCCATTTTGTTTGTAATATTAAACAATACGTAAATAAAAACATTAAACAAAACATTTGGCTCTTCACTAAATATTAAAATAAAATAAACATATGTTTGTAATAATTTTCAAAACAATTAGGAGTTTTAACTTTTATTTATTTATATTTTATCTCTAGAAAAAAATTATTTCAATAAATTTATTTTGTGTAAGTGAACTTATCTAAAACTATGCAAACTAATATAAACATCCTAGGCCAAACCTAAATACACTTTAATTGACTTGTACCAATTAGAATAAAACTCTGGTAGTCCGAGATTCCGGATAATCTGATTAGGGGGCCATTTATTGGCATTCCTTTACCCATTTCTTGAGTTAGCCACAAAAAAAAGTGCCCCATTAAACTTGGCAAACAATTACTATTTCAATGTTCGACGACTATTCAGATATTAAATTAATGTTGAGGAACCAAAAAATTACATTTTAGAATTAATTTCATTTCTGTCACTAATGCTTTTCCAACTACAAACTTCTTAGCTAGTTTAGTCGCAATTTTACAATTACCGAGACATTTTAAAACTTCCAGTTTTTTTTCCATAGACGTGTCCACAGAAGGGCAAAGGTAGGCCCCCCTTTTGTTCTTTCAAATATTATGTTCAATGAGGCAGGCACGCACGCACACACACACACAGCTGTAAGAAATCATTGCTTCGTGTGAGAAGGATGCATATAATTCTTATTACAATTTAAAAATAGCTCTAAATAACTTCCAGAGTCTTATGATTTGATCGCTCTTAATAAAATATAAAGATATGGAAAAAAAAATCCAGGAATGGACTACTCTGAATAGCTTCCATAAAGAAAAGCTATATTTAAATATATTCTTATAAAAAACTTTGGGTCAGTGGCGGTGGAATCGACGGGTAAGGGGGGGCACTGCCCATGGGACGAATTAGCCCCCCATGGAAAGAAGTTTCTCTCTCCTAGATACATTTCACACACTTCGACAGTATTGAATATTAAACTAAAAGATTGCCTTAAATAGAACTCAAAATGATTTCTATGTGCATTAAATTTTCAAAAATTAACTGGAGAAGACCACACCCTATAGCTTCTAGAATAATGTAACTGTAAGAAAAAAATCAGTTTAGAAGCGCTCTTAAGGTGAGGTAGAAGGGATAGCAAGTGTTTTTACAGTTTTTATAGAATTGAAAGTTTTTGGCCAAAATAAATCAAATATTTCTCCAGTAGCAACATAGAGTTTAGTATTCTGCACATGCTAATATCGACAGATCTTGAATATCTGTCAAGAGTGTCCTGGAATTTTGTCAAAACTTTTGAAATAAAGAGAAAAAGTTTTGACAAAATTCCAGGACACTCTTGACAGATATTCAAGATCTGTAGATATTAGCAGTGCAGAAAACTAAACTCTATGTTGCTACTGGAGAAATATTTGATTTATTTTGGCCAAAAACTTTTAATTCTATAAAAACTGTAAAATTACTCGCGCACCCTTCTGCCTCACCTTAATAGCTTCTAGGGTCATCTAAATAAATAAATCGAGGCAAGGGCCACTCAAGATAAGTTTAAAATGGTTGTAATTTTGAAGAATTTTCTTGCTATAAATACTACTAATGGATTTTGAAAGCCTTTAATTTTTAAAAATTGGCCAGTGGAAGATCACTTCAAACATCTGTTAGAGGCATCTACTTAATTTTCGGTAATTAATATAAAAATATTGTTAGATATAGGACTCTTGAAAAAGCTACATAGTAAATTAGTAAATACAGCATTTGACAAGTACAATCCAGCTCTTGGAAGCGTCCATCCCTTAGACATATTGATAGTCATTGCAAAAGCAACTTTATTTTAACTCACATTAAAAAAAACATGTGTTTTAACGTAAACTGAGTATGCTATGACAGAAGTCGCAAAAAAAAAATCCTATCCACTAAGACCTTATTCATCGCTGTAGGCTGTGTGTAAGTTGAGAAAAAGGAATGTTGACAACAGAAATAAATATACGATAACATTAAATATTATCAAATAAATAATATTTATTGAGTATAGAAAAACATGAATATGATTACGATCAAACATTCTATAACAATCTTGCCAAAACAACCAAACAACCTGCTTTGGTATCCGCATGGTCTAAACTTTAAGGCATCGCTCTTGAAATAAACTGGACTGCCGCAGACGCAGAACTTGGGTTCGCATTTTGGCTGGTTGTACTGAGGGTGGTATTTCATAAACACTTTTTCACTCTCCCTTCACGCAAATGTGAGTCCACTTCCTCTAAATTGAACCATTCCTATCCCTAACTAGTTAGCACATTTAATACACATGCATGTATACCTAAAGGGTAGTAAGGTGTGATGATAAACAAATAAAATAAAACAAACAACCAAACAGAATGTATGATTCCACTAAAATAAAGAACACAACACAACACTAATAGCTAAAATAGATCACCTTTGCTTTTTCAAGAAAAAGCCTACATCAGTTTACATTCCTGACTGTTATCAGTAGTGTAATTCAATGGTGCTCAGCAAAGCTGGGCCTATCGTAAGTTTTTTTTTTGCGATATCAGCATCTTTCACTAATTTAAATCATTTCTATAATAGAGTAAGGGTGAGAAGGGTTTAAAGTGAAGGTGCACTAGCAATTGAATGAAAATATGGAAAAAATTTATTTTATAAATTACGACCACAGTATTTTTTATTTGAATATTTTTTATCGTACATTTTATGAACACACTGATTTTTCTACAAACTAAACTAAGTCTAGAGCAAAAACATCACCCAGTTCTCCAGCCGATAATAACTAACCAATGATATACTTTCAATCATGCCTGGATTAGAACCCGTGATCCCTTGGTCAGTAGGCACACGCGTTACCTACCGGCTGTTCTAAAGTGTACAACTTCCCTAAAATAAATTTGACTGAAATTCAAATCTTAACTTGATTACCAATGAATACAAGATGTAATGAAGACTTGAAGACTGTTCCAGATTTTTAAAAAAAGCGTTATCCTTTGTAATAAATTACTATGTCATGGGAAAATATATTTAAAAATATTTAACATTGTCTAGCCTTTTAATCTAGGAAACTAAAATTGTTTTTGCTATTATATGAATGTAAAATTGAATACACTTTGTATATGTACTATAAATTAGTGTTTGGACGAGATGTGGTGGCATTGTCCTAGTCTAGAGTACAGTTTTCAACGTTACCTACCAATTCAACTGTCTAAAATCACTCCAGATCATGCGGATCTGAAGTCGTGACATATGCTCTACCACTTCAAAATGCCACAACGTGTCAAGGGAAAGGGGCCTTCTAACCAATATATATATATTTATTTATATAATTAAATTTGAACGATTTTTGTAATCTAACATAATTAACCCTTGTTAACTCAAAATATATTTTAAAAAAATCATTAGTCGACTGTTTCATGTTTTGCTAAAAGTTTTTTAAGAGGTTTTACAATTTTAATTTTTTTTTTTTTTACTTCGTGTAAAACATGTCAATTTCAGACTTTAAAAGCGTTTTTACTATTACTTCAACGGCCATAAAATTATTGGTTTTCCCGCACGATTGAAACAAGACTTGTGACGTTAAATAGATGGTGCATCGTTACACGGGGGCATAGGGGCCTAATGTAGATTCTAACACTTTCATCAAAATAAAGTCTCAATCATTTTTTTCTCTAGGTTATATTACTTTTACTAGATGGATTAGTGAATGGTATAAAATATAGTATTTTTATTTTCTGAAAATAGATATGTTCGTTTATGAACTACAAAATGGCAACTTTACTTAGGTGGTAGAAAAAGGACCACGCTTGGGCCGAGACCTTTGGTTAAACAAAGACGACCAGTCCAGCCAGCGCCTGTAAGAACCCGAAAGAGCAAACGAAGAGTACAATGCCGTTTTACTATTCTTTTCTTTCTTTAAACTGCTGTCCTCCCCAAGATAATTACACATCCCTTCTGTGTGCTCGTGAGTGTTGTCTCTTGAAGAAAGAATGACAGAGTAAAAGAGGACTAGGCGATTGTCAGTTCACCGAGTATTTCCTCTCTATACTGGATGACTTGTCTCTGACGTATTCATCTAAGCTCCACCTCCCTCGCACACGCACGGGCTGCGCAACTTCAGACCTGGCATTGAGCTTTCAGATAATATCCTCTTAATTGAGAAAAGAATACTCTTATTGTCACAGCTATTGTCTGGTGTCTAGGAACTATTTATTACATTATATGATAGGTATATTTTTTTAGGGGTTTGTATTATTCACAAGTGCTCCATGAGTTTATACAAAAATATACTATATAAGATTTGAATAAAGAAAATAAGGATCTTAATTTTAACTTTTTTTTTAGTTAGTTCAAATATGTGACATAAATATTAAAGACAAAATACAAAAAAGGGCTGGTGCTCTCTTGATTTTTCTTTTGAACACTCACATATTCATATATTCAAACTTCTCTAAGTTTAAAGGTAAAAATTTGAATTCAAATTGGTTCTTTACTAAACATTTATTTGAAAACATTATAAAATATTAAAATAAGTGGACGCAAAATTTATCAGTGGTTTTGACGTTCATTTCAAAATTTAATTTGTCTTCTCAAGTTAAAAGGGCCTTTAATATTTCTTTAAAATTTATTTTCAATTACATCATTACTTTAAAATTTCACTAAAACTGATAGCCACTCCTTACTTTGATTTGAAAGGCATCCATACCAACTGGCGCCAAGAAATTGGTTTTTACCTATGTGATTTTCCCTCCTCTCTCCAGGTACATCCTCCTATTTTGTTCCATATGAGTGATAGATAATTCACGCTAATGTTATTGATTAATACCATTTAATTAAAAATATAATAATAGCAATGGCTGTGAGGACTAAGGCAGTTCTATCGACAAGTGGTGAATTAGCCATAAAATGTGGCGAACTTGAGTTTACCAGCTCTCACAGTGAAATAAACATTTTCATGACGGTGTGGTGTGGTGTGGTAACATTGCTTGCATACCAATGAAAGCGTCATCTCTGGCATCAGACATAATTTCGTCAAATTTCATACTAAACTGTCTTACATTTTAAATCCAAACCGTTTTCATCATTCGGGTGTGAGTCAGTTGTATCCTAGTTGTCCAGGTGTATATATCTTTAATAAACCTATTCAAACCATTAGTGTTGGCTTAAATATCCGATTGAATAACAACATTTCCCAATTTCTTACATGGTGTTTTGAATTTCATTTCTCACAACTGTGTTACATTGAAAAATAATATGTTGCCCGCCTCTGGCTTAAGGCGCTGCTCTCGCAGTAGACTGGACCGCCAATGATAGAGGGACTGGGGTTTGAATTCGAGTCCTGAGTTCTTGGGTTGGGGGGGGGGAGTTATTTCCTGAATGGTTTTACATTCTCCTTCCACGCAAAAGCAGGTGCACCTCTATTAAATTCAACCTTCCTCATCCTTAACACATTAATGTAATTAATAAATACACGTACAAGCCAAAAGGGTAGTGAGACGAGACAACAAACAGAATAAGATAATTTAAACTTTTCCCAAATGTATCCCGAATTGTTAATGACTATTTGTTGCGAAGGTTGAGAAAAATGACACATTAAAGCGACGTGACATATGGGACACCATGCATGCACATAGATACAGGTGTGAAAGCCGGTTATGGTAATATGTGAGGCCATGCGGTACCTCCTACACCACGGCGGAACTAGCATTACACGGATACAGTCCGGTCCAGACCCCTGATATGATCGGTTCACTGTTACATATTCATAGCGCACCCCTATGCGGACACCTGCTGCTTGGATTCACAGGTCCGTGCGTCGGGGATCCCTCTTAGCTCAGTCACTGACTAGAGCGTCTAATTGACTGAGCTTCGGTTTACAGAAACGATAGAAAATAGGTCGGCCATGAGCCTGGGTTTAATCTCTCCTACTAAGCAATAGACTAGCAGTGTGAAGTGTGCTTGGATTAGTGTTAGGATAGGTCGAAAGAAGTACGTCAAAGTATCGACAGCTTGACTTTTATTTAATTGTAGAACAAGGTTAGTGGTAAGAATGGTATTTGAAAGGTGGTGGATCCACCTAGTGTGGACATATAATGGTAAAACCACCCACAATGCATCCTACTTGGACCTTTCCTTTTCAAATACCGCTACATTTCCTTAAAATATATCAAACTCTTCAAGTTTGCTCAAGTTGGATAGTACAATCTTTAATAGCTAGTATAGGACTACAGGTCCTAGAGTGTTTTAGTAGGAGAATGCTAGTTAGTGACGGATTTATTTTTGTTGTTGAAATCAATAAAATAGTGAGGGCTTCAGTAAATACGTTTGGTTCGATTTTCCACATATAGCCATATCAAAAATAATTAAATATTTTCCTTAAAATAATAATAATATTTGGGCGTATTAAAGCTACGTCACGAGTTCCTTCTTGGGAGTTGTTCACAAGGCGTACTGATGTACTAACCCGGCGCCGACTAGTGTGGCGCTTCATTTAGGGATGTTTGTAAATGTTTTCTCAAGTTAAAGGAAAAACAGAAAGTGATGGGTGGTAAGACACAACAATTACAAGCTAATCTAACCTAACCTAAACAAGTCTAACCTAATATAAGGAAAGATTATTGATGGGGCCAAATTCATATCCACCTGCAAATCTATTATCTGTTATAGTCCTCTAAGTCCGTGATCGTGCGTGGCCTAGCCATCTACGAATGCTATGAAATGCTACGAGAAATGTTTATATTATCTTAAACGTTTTCTTCTGCCAAAATCACCAATAGTTGGAGTTATATGATTGTTCCTCTACCTATGTCCCGATCTTCCAAGAGAGATGAAATTATGACCGCACTTCTAGCCCCTGTGTAGTAAACACAGAAATAGACCCAGGAGACCATAATAAGGAAATAAGATTCAAAAATCACTTAACGGTGGAATGGCATCGGACAAAAGAATCGTCGGCCCTGTTGGGGTCGGTATGGGGTGATATCGTCCATCATAAGATTTCCCAATAGTCGTCAAGGAACTGCCGGAGTTATGAGCGCGTTGCGGGGGACGACGGACGGTCTGGTGAAGTGAGGCTGGCCGGATACTTGACTGAGGTTCACTCAGGAGGATGTAAGGAGCTATAACTGTTGGGGGTTATGACACACAAGCACACCGAGTACAGTTTCACTTTTTCTTCAGAGGCTATGATTTTTTATTGGCTGTTCATGTTGTCCCGCGTCTTACTACCCATACGGACTATTTGAATTTAAATACGCCTCTGGTGGCTTAGTTGGCTAACGCGCTTGTCGTGTTGAGCTCGACTGCCGAGTACGGGGAGATCGAGGTTCGAATATCAGTCGGGTGAACTGGAAGGGGTTTTTCCTAAATGTTTTCCACTCTCCCTCCACGCAAATGCGGGTTCACTTCCTCTAATTCAACCTTCCCAATTCCTAATCCATTAGCGTAATTAGTACTTAAAGCGTATACACCGAACGGGTAGTAAGATGCGGTGCTAATATTATTATTATTATTATTTGAATTTAAATACGCAAATTTGATAGGGACGAGGAATGTAGAATTGAGAGGAGATTAACTCGCATTTGCGAGAAGGAAGAGTGAGAATCAATTTGGTAAAGCGCTTTCAATACATCTAGCCAGGATTCTAACCCCAACCTTCCACTCAGCAGCAATCCAGACTATAAGATGTTGACGTTTAGTACACGTGCCTACCAATAATAATTTTTGTTTTTGCTTTAACTCATCACACCTTTACTTATAATTTTCTAATTTATTTATATTTTTCAATCCTTTTGAACACAACTTCCACCGATGGCGTTAATAAATCTTTAGATGAGGAATAGACTCGTATGCTGAAATATTATTTAATAAAATAGACAAGCCTTAGTTTGGGCTTTGTAGTGACGCAGGGCTCTTATCAAAACCAAGGTCGTCTGACATTTCTTTCTCTAAGCAATCGAATGACCTTGAGCCACAAAATGTAGTTCTGCTTTCTGTTGGTATATTGCTTACATTGAGAGACAGGGGCAGTTTACTATTTTTAATTCAGTAAAGACCAATATTTTTTAGATTGTCCAACAACAATACTATAATGCATGTTTGCTAACAGAATAATGTATTTGTAATAAAATTGTAAGATATTATACTATTAATTGAAATTCACCCCAAAGCTGTTATGTCTCCACCACCCAGCATATATCTAATTTTTTCTCGTTCCTCAAAAGACCTACTCAAAGAATCCAGGAATGAAACACATGCAAAGTATTAATTTGGGAAATATTGGTATTTCTTATGTTATTTGTTGAAGGATGTTTATTTTATCATGAAATTACACAATTTATTATAAAAATATAAATAAAAGATGCGATGAAAAGATAATCTAAACAAACTCATTTCATTATTCTTTAATAGTGATACATTCCGAGTCTGATTTAAAATTTTGATAGCGGTGGGATTCGAACCTACGCCCTTTCGGACTGGTGCCTAAAACCAGCGCCTTAGACCGCTCGGCCACGCTACCTCGATATACTTGGTTGGATTCAGATAGATTTGAGTTTGATGTTGAAAAGTCTAGTGTCCTAGTTTATATGCCTTATCGCTATTAATCTAAATGTTAGTAATGATAATAGCAATAAAAATAAGTCTTGATCGTGTAAACTAAACAGTATCTACTGGTTGGCTATTAATAGATAGATAGATCATCCCATCGCACAACAAACCGTTTCTTTCAGTGAAACTCGTATCAAGAGAGCACGTTAGTTAAAGAGGTAGCGAAATACGTTTCAGTTGTTCTCTGAGATGAGAATTATATTGTTGTGGAATTATTGTGAGTGCAGTAATATAATTAAATATTCATAAGAGCGGTAAATGTGTAGCAATCAATAAATTTAATCTTTAAAGGATACTTCATGAGTCTTTTAGAATTATTTAGATATTTTGACCCAACTATTCTCGCTCGTATATTTGAAACGTTGACTACACTAGTGACGTAGTCTTACTACTCTGCTAACGTTGGTAATAGAGCTCTGATTGGGAGAAAGGGAGGGAATATTTAGAACGCCGAAAGCAAGACGAGTGTGAGGTGCACCCCAAAATATTTTGTCAACGTTGAGTATTTAAAAGGTGGGTTTCAAAGTATAATACGGGCACAAAACTCAAAATGACGCCAAACATCTCATTACTTTATTCACCCCCCCCCCCCCTCATAAAAGGACGTTAGGGAAAGGTATAGAGTGGTCAGCCGTGGCATAAGATGACATGTTTAAAAGAAGATTATACTAAAAAAGAGTTCAGACATTAAAAGAAAAATAATGGATTTATAATATCTGTTCAAAAACAATGTGTTTGTACTGGATTGTCCCTCTCACCATTCTTGTTGGTGAGAAAGTAGGTGACGGGGGAAGCGAAGATGCAACATGGACCGCATTAAAAAATGTATAGGTCCTTTTCTTCAGCCTATTACCCATAATACCCTCTAAATGTACTACTATAGTACAATCACGAAACATTTGATATTATTTCCACCATGTCTCAATAATAGTATGGGTTAACTTACGTTAATGGCGCTATAAGGTAGAGAAGAGAAAGGTATAATTTTAAAAGAAATGTACTCATATTTGTGTGGGGTAAAGGGAGAAACAATTTCAAAAACACCATCCCTTACATATCCTGCCAGGACCAGAACTCCGCGGCCAATCGGATCATACGAGCAAGAAATGTTTGTTGTCCACTGACCTATCAAAACGGTTCATTAGAGCTAGATCATTTATAAACTTTGACAGGGATTTATTTATACTGTAAATGTTCAATTACAATTTTTCTAGAACCGCGTCTTTATACACATTTGGTTTATACGCATACTTATTAAGATTAGGGATAATTAAGGTCGAATTTAGAGAATATGTACCTCCATTTGCTTGGAGAATGAGCGGAAAACCATTTAGGAAAATCCCTCGCAATACACCCAATTGTGATTCGAACCTCAATCTCCCAGTAATAGTCAGTCCAGTCTATTGTGTGAATGACGCCTTAGGCCATTCGACCACCGAAACGGATCCAGTGTAACTAGATATTTGATTGACTATTGAATTAATACTACAGTCATAGCTCATTTCCACTTGTTCTGTACGTCATAAGGCTTGACATCACATCGTTGACATATTAATGGACGTATTCTTTAATGAAAAGCTCCTCCATTGTATTTTATCACTTCTTTTTCGTCACCATCGGAAAAAGTAATAGCGCTTTGTTGTCAAGAAATGACAATATAAAAAGAAACCAGAAAAGATCAAGAGAAAGAAAAAAGTTTTTGGTTTTGGATGAAGAAGTGAAGGGGGGTTATAGTGCACTTTCTACGCCTCACTGTCTTTTGTTATCTGCTGTTGATTGTTGCAATTATTCTGTGTGCGTGCCAATATGGGGCGCCGTGTGACCTCTTTCCGGTGGCTGTCACGCCACACTTCCTGTCTAGAGTAGTTTGTCCGTCCACCACCGGAAGTAAGCAGCGCCACCATAACCGGATGAAAGGAGATGGACCTCATCGTCACCTTCGTCTTTGCTTTATTGCTCTGTTACTCGTTTCTCTGTGAGATTAGATGTCGGTGGTTGTGATCGAAAGTTTTGTCAGATTATATTGATAGCGTTGTATCAGTTTATTTGCTGTTATGTTGGTACGATATAATAAAAGAGCGCTTTCATATATAGGAGATTCAGAAAAAAATTAATATACTATTGTTCTTTTTATAACTATACATTGAGTATATTTAACTAACTTAAGTTTCTTAGCAAACACTGATATTAAAACATATTGAACTTCACCAATATCTGGTCACGTTGCCAGTCCTCACACTATTGTTATACCTCTCTATTCACGTTGCCAGTCCTCACACTAGTGTTATACCTCTCTATTCACGTTGCCAGTCCTCACACTAGTGTTATACCTCTCTATTCACGTTGCCAGTCCTCACACTAGTGGTATACCTCTCTATTCACGTTGTCAGTCCTCACACGAGTGTTATACCTCTCTATTCACGTTGCCAGTCCTCACACTAGTGTTATACCACTCTATTCACGTTGCCAGTCCTCACACTAGTGTTATACCTCTCTATTCATGTTGCTAGTCCTCACACTAGTGTTATACCACTCTATTCACGTTGCCAGTCCTCACACTAGTGTTATACCTCTCTATTCACGTTGCCAGTCCTCACACGAGTGTTATACCTCTCTATTCACGTTGCCAGTCCTCACACTAGTGTTATACCACTCTATTCACGTTGCCAGTCCTCACACTAGTGTAATACCTTTCTATTCACGTTGCCAGTCCTCACACTAGTGTTATACCTCTCTATTCACGTTGCCAGTCCTCACACTAGTGTTATACCACTCTATTCACGTTGCTAGTCCTCACACTAGTGTTATACCACTCTATTCACGTTGCCAGTCCTCACACTAGTGTTATACCTCTCTATTCACGTTGCCAGTCCTCACACTAGTGTTATACCTCTCTATTCACGTTGCTAGTCCTCACACTAGTGTTATACCTCTCTATTCACGTTGCTAGTCCTCACACTATTGTTATACCACTCTATTCACGTTGCTAGTCCTCACACTAGTGTTATACCACTCTATTCACGTTGCTAGTCCTCACACTAGTGTTATACCTCTCTATTCACGTTGCCAGTCCTCACACTAGTGTTATACCACTCTATTCACGTTGCCAGTCCTCACACTAGTGTAATACCTTTCTATTCACGTTGCCAGTCCTCACACTAGTGTTATACCTCTCTATTCACGTTGCCAGTCCTCACACTAGTGTTATACCTCTCTATTCACGTTGCCAGTCCTCACACTAGTGGTATACCTCTCTATTCACGTTGCCAGTCCTCACACGAATGTTATACCTCTCTATTCACGTTGCCAGTCCTCACACTAGTGTTATACCACTCTATTCACGTTGCTAGTCCTCACACTAGTGTTATACCACTCTATTCACGTTGCCAGTCCTCACACTAGTGTTATACCTCTCTATTCACGTTGCCAGTCCTCACACTAGTGTTATACCTCTCTATTCACGTTGCTAGTCCTCACACTAGTGTTATACCACTCTATTCACGTTGCTAGTCCTCACACTAGTGTTATACCACTCTATTTACGTTGCTAGTCCTCACACTAGTGTTATACCTCTCTATTCACGTTGCCAGTCCTCACACGAGATCTAAGGTGTCGAGTTCACAATAGTAATAGATTACTGGTGACGGGAGACTGAGGTTTGAAACTCAGGCAGGGTGCTTTGGGTGGTGGTAATCCACACGTGATTTATCAACGTCGAACCTCCGCTTTCAACCGTACTCTCCCTGTTCTTTAGATTGACCCATTAATATCATTGATAGAAAACGTACTTATGATAAACCCATTACATTTTTTTATTAATTTCAAATAATATTGTTAAGTTTAATGTTCTCTGTCCTTTTGGATATTAACTTTTATGCTAAAAACTATGGAAATCTTATGATGACTAAAAAGTGTATGTGACGTCATGAAGTCCTTGTAGTACTATAGTGTTCGAATTAATTGGGACAAAGGGAAAAAAACTATTTTTTCTAAAACCTTAGCTTTTAATCATTACACACCTTAAGTAGACTGATAAATCTCTATATTAGTACGAAGTATGTCCTCCTTTAGCAGAAATGACCTCTTCAACACGTCTTGGCATTGACTCCACTAGTGTGGCGCACATGTTCTTGACTTCATCATTATGGAACCACACTTGTATAACACTTTTTATCATTTGTTCTGTTGTCGTGCAATTCATCTTAGCTAAGCGATTCTTGAGTATATACCATAGGTTCTCAATGGGATTTAGGTCTGGTGAATTACCGGGCCAATCAAGCACTTTTATTTTATTTTCCCACATAAAAGTCTGGACCAATTTCGAAATGTGACAAGGAGCTAAGTCATGTTGAAATGTTCCATCAAATGTTTTCATGAATGGAACAATCCTACTGCGTAATATTTCTATGTATTTGACAGAATTCATCATGCCTTTAAGAGAAACTAAGCTTCCAGTGCCATTTGTAGTGGAAAAAACCCCAAAACATCTGTTTAGAAGGGTGTTTTACAGTTTGTTGGATATGATCTAGTCGCAGAGTTTCACCTTCACTTCATCAAACTTCACTTGATTTGTATCCATGCACAAATAAATGTGTTTCATCAATGAAAAGCACCTTCTTCCAGTCGTTAACAGTCCATGATCGGTATTTTTTGGCCAATGCTAAACGTTTTATCATCATTTTCTGAGTTGGAATTTTTTTTTTCATTGGTCTTGTTGCCTTACGACCAACTTCCAGAAGCCTTTTCCGTACAGTTGAGGTACTCATTTCAACACCATAATCCAATAAATCCCTTTGAAGGTCTGTGCTTGTCTTTCTTGGATTTATTTTGCTATTTCTTATTAGAATTTTCTCAGTTCTTGGAGTAGTTTCCCGTTTGCGCCCACATTTTCCTTTTCTTTTTGGAGACGATGATCCGGAATCTTGAAATGTTCTTAAAATTCTCGAAACACTTGATTTGCCCACACCAATAGCCGTAGATATATCTCTCACGGTCATAGAGGTGTGTTCATTAAGAGCGATTATTTTAGAACGCTTCCTCGGAGTAATATCCATCTTTGAACAAGCAAAAGTAACACGTGATACACGGAACGCAAAATTATAACCCCCAACTGCCACACTGAAAATCTCACAACTGAACTACTGATATACTAAAACCAGTCAAACGAGTAAATTATAGTCAAGGTCGATCCGTCACACTGCCACTAGGAAGATATAATCGGTTTCAGGCGGTTCGGGACATCACTGGTAATCACATATCAATTCAGACAAGGAAAACATGTTTGTCCCAATTAATTCGAACAGTATAGTATATTGAGAGCCTTTGGATGGCACTAGTTTAATTAATTTCTGATACAATTCGGTGGTTGCATGGTCTAATACGCTACTCTCGCAGAAGACTAGACTGCCGATGACAGAAAGATTGAGGTTCAAACCTTGTTCTGGTGTACTGAGGTTTTTTCAAAATGGTTTTCCACTCTCCCTCCACGAAAATGTGGGTACACTTCCTATAAATATAAATTTCCTAATCCATAAAACCATTAGCGTAATTAGTAATCTACACACATGTATAGAATTTGGAGTCTTTTTAACCAACTTATATATATATATATATTGAAGGGCTCACATATTATACTTCTAATGAGACTGTACCGCATATACTATTGAGTTATTTTAATGCTTTAGTGTCTACTATGACTCCCTAAAACATTTAAATTTAAATACAACCATTCAAAAGCTTTCAATTAATTATTAAATAATTACAAAAACGTGTCAATCGTTTCCATTTTAGCCTAAATGTTATTGTTTAGAACTAAATAATTAGCTGCATAATAATTATAGAAATAACAACCACTCCAATAATGACATTTAAAAAATATTACAACACTTTGGTGACAAACCGATTGAAACATAACCAACAAAAACAAGTCCTCGTTTCTCTGACGGTTCAATTGAAACATACACAGCCTGGGGCAGGAAGGATCCATAGCCTTGTGTCGTCATAAAGAACAAACAAACCTCAGTTTGAACACACAAATTAACAAGCTATCAAATCACCCAATTACAAACAAAATGCAACGATTTGTTTAGCATTTTTTCCCCCTGTTCCCTGCTGTTGACAGCTTCAACACGGCCGCGCGCTCCCTTTAGGGCCTGAGGGTGTGATAGAGGATACGCCCTTTATCCAGTTTGTTAGCTAAAACCCGGTCAATATTGGCCGCTCATGAGTGAAAATATGTGCACAGTCCAATTTTTATACAAAGAGTATTTTATAAAAATAAACATATCCTGACCACCATAGGGGAATTTGGGGGGCAGTTGCCCCCTCAATATTTAGAGGACAAGGAAAATATAGGTCTATGAAAATAATTCCCTCTTGACCATTTCTCGTGTAACACTCCAGTTCATCTGTTATCAATAATGTACGAAATAATGTTTTTCTAAAAAGTAAGCAAAGTAATTTTAGTAATAATTTATAATACATTGGAACCTGGATAATTCGAACTTGAAGCGACCAGGGAAATATTTGAATCATCTAAAAATTCGAATAAAATACATTTCTTAAAAGGAAATAAAAAATAAACACAGTTAAGTCCACTTCCATTATCACCGCTACTTTTTCGGCTAAAGTTAACTATTTATAGGACTGTGGCTTGGACAGTGACATCACTATATATATATACACAAACACTACTCTACAGTATGTATTAAATAGAACTAAACAACAAAACACAATAAACTCGCACGTCACAAGAATATCGCTACGACTGAATCACTAAGAATAGCGCACGTAACCGCTTGAGAGGTTTGACACGGAGTACAGAACTGTACGTGTAAACAAATACGTTTGGGTAGGTGGGAAGGGGGGAAGGGGCGTGAAGAAGGGTACTGACCACATTCCAACGTCGCTTCCCCTGTTTCAAAAATAGAACAACACGGCGCTGCACAACTAGAAGTGGGAAAACAATACTGCACAGTACATTACATCTTACGAAAAGTTCAAATTAACCAAAATAAAATTTTAACTATCCACGATTTTTCAACATTGTTTTAGTGCTAAATTCACGGGACCGGGTGAAAGATTCAAATTAAAGACGATTTTGGATAACAAAAGTTTGAAATAGTCAGGTTTCACTGTATCATCTAATCGGTTTAAAGCAACACTTTTGGTTATTAACGTTACGGCCAGTGAGCATTCATTTTCCTACACTTAAATATTTTTAAAAGCCGCAAAATTAATATAAATAATTAAAGTAAGTGACAATTAGAGTTTCGTTAAGAATTAAACTTTATTTTCACTTGCTATTGGGCTCCCTTCTAACTAAACTTACCCCTACCACACCTCCCCCCTTTTTAGGGGCATCACAAAATAAGTATGAAACATACATAATTATCTTTCTAGGTTATATTTTATATCCCACAGTAGGGTTTATCACTCGACTGTAAAAGTGTGATAGATTATTTCCGTATTCTTTTGAGTATATTCTGCTTACCAGCATTTTCCTGAGAGATAATGCTTCCAAGGTGACTATAATCCGGTACTCTCCACAGGGATGTTTGAAGTTGTTCCTTTTCTGTTAACAGTTATTTCCACTGTTTTATTTGGTTTTACTGGTATAGAATACCCCCCAGACCCCGGGGTACGAGTTCCTCCCTGGTTCAATGTCTGCCCCCCCCCCCTACCATCAAAATACTGAAATTACGCTTATTGACACAGTATAAAGATCTATCTTTGGAGAAATTTTGGTTTTGATTTCACGTTGAAATATCTCTTCAATTTCTCTTTGGATTTGAAGTTGATTATTCCTGTTGTTGATACTATTTATTAATACTATATTCAATAGTACACACATTATTTAATAGATAATAATAGTTGCTCACTTGGTTTAAGACGTCAGACTCACAATAGATGTACAAATTTAAAAAATATAAATATACGCACACGTTGCTCAGGCTAAATACTTAGAACGTCCCTTCCAAATTTGGTTAAAATTGGACTACGTATTTTGCGGAAATTGCGAAATAGACAGAAAAATGAAATGCCAGATGTTGATTATGTTATTACTTGACGTATGAATACGTAAAAGTAGCTCAGTTACTTTTCTATGTGTCAGATGGTTCTTACTGCTAAAAATGGAATGTACCTCCAGTTCAATAGATTGGGCTTGGAAAATTCTTATAGTTTTGGCCAAGTAGTCTAATGCGTTATATTCCAATCGTTGAAAGGAAGGCCGGGGTGCAAATCCTGGATTTGTGCATTGAGGAAGTTTATTATAAAAAGGCAACTTATCAGTTTGGCATTATGTTCTTATTATTATTATTATTATTATCACCGCGTCTTACTACCCATTCGGGTTATACGCACTTACGCTAATGTGTAATGGTAGGGTGATTGTGAGATGAAATGAAGGACCTACAGTTTAACGTGGAATCCGAACCACGGTGGAGACCTAGCATTCCCCACATTCACAAGATGTCTTGTCAGAGGTAGAGGAAGGGTTTGGTAATCAGATAAATTTGTGCCGGGACCGAGGATTGAACCCCGGCCGCCAGCACAGAAGTCTGACACCTTACCCCTAGACCACCAGGTCACCATTATGTTCTTCTTTCCATGCATTTCTTAAATATTAACCTCCTAATTTCTTACATATCACCCTCCTCATTTCTTACATATCACCCTCCTCATTTCTTACATATTACCCTCCTCATTTCTTACATATTACCCTCCTCATTTCCTACATATTACCCTCCTCATTTCTTACATATTACCCTCCTCATTTCTTACATATCACCTCCTCATTTCTTACATATCACCCTCCTCATTTCTTACATATTACCCTCCTCATTTCTTACATATTACCCTCCTCATTTCTTACATATCACCCTCTTCATTTCTTACATATTACCCTCCTCATTTCTTACATATCACCCTCCTCATTTCTTACATATCACCCTCCTCATTTCTTACATATTACCCTCCTCATTTCTTACATATCACCCTCCTCATTTCTTACATATTACCCTCCTCATTTCTTACATATTACCCTCCTCATTTCTTACATATTACCCTCCTCATTTCTTACATATCACCCTCCTCATTTCTTACATATCACCCTCCTCATTTCTTACATATCACCCTCCTCATTTCTTACACATCACCCTCCTCATTTCTTACATATTACCCTCCTCATTTCTTACATATTACCCTCCTCATTTCTTACATATTACCCTCCTCATTTCTTACATATCACCCTCCTCATTTCTTACATATCACCCTCCTCATTTCTTACATATCACCCTCCTCATTTCTTACATATTACCCTCCTCATTTCTTACATATTACCCTCCTCATTTCTTTCCATTGAACTATGATGTAAGTAACTAGTAACTCTTATGTTTAGCTTAGTAATTTAAAAAGTTCACTATCTTTTAATTGATATGGCAGAATGAAAAGCTGGGTACAACCCGTATAAATTCAACCTTCCTCATCCCTAACTCGTTCTTAGTATTTATATGTACAACTAGAACATATAAAAAGGTGGTGTGTTACTGTAAAACAAATAAGAGATAATCACTACTTGCTGGTTTTTATCAGTCAACAGGAACGGAGGTGTGAGTGTTAAGTCTCTTAATCACGCTATGATGTAATCTAACGTCCAACACTTGAGTGACCCGCAAACATCGATAAGCCTTAAGATGCTGTAGTTACATTTGATTTGTTTATGAAATCCCCCTTAGTTTAATCGTTCAATCAAATAAATTAAAACATATTTCACTTAACAATATACCTAGATTGCAGCGTATTCGTGTTTTGATAGACATTCTTAACAACATTCGTTTTTACTTTTCAAGAAATGGTAACACTTTTGAATAGTTCTTATATACTATACTAGTTAGGTCTCAAGTCTCTCGAACTACATGGAATCAATTTAATCAATAATGTATTTTCTAGAAAATTTAATGTTTGCCTCTTTACCTACGAGTTAATCTATGTTGATTTTTATTTTAATAATTTTTTTATCAATTCTATTAGATACATCCATAGCTAATAATGTTTGTTTTCATCACAACATGCAACAATAAAAATACTTTTTTTTCGTGTAAATATTGTATTTAATTTACACTTAGTATAACCCTAGCTTGACTGATAACGGTTTACCCTTATTATATAATCTGCACCGCAATGTAATTTTGCTACCATACAAGATAGGCCTACAAGACAGCAAAGAATGAAAATAATTGAACACAAAATAATATTTTGGCTGTTGATATTTTTATTGGAAAGTTTTCGTGATTGACAAACCCAAAATATTTTCAGAAGCAAAGTTGAATTTTTGGAAACCTGGCATACACATATATGCATAAATAGTTTGTCTTTTTTTTTTTTTTTTTTTTTTTCAAATTCATGCTACTTGAAAGAAAAAGGAAGGCACTACTATTGAAATCAATGATTTTAAGTACAATAGTACACCCACGTAAATTACAAAGATATTGAGTTTCTTCTTAAGTATTAATACGCTAATGCGATTAAGGTAAACAACTCAAATTGGTGCGTGATGTGCGAAACGCCCTTAGCGTTGGCTACCATTTCAACGATGACTAATTTAACTGACCCTATCTGTGTGAAAGATGTTTCCTCTTACTCAACACCGGGCAATATTAAACTCCGCGTGTTAATTTATGGGCCACCTGATGGGGAAACACTCGTTTTACCAACATCACAGCATCCTCTTGGTTAGGCCATGTTCCTGTTGGAACACTCGTCTTACCAACATCACAGCATCCTCTTGGTTAGGCCATGTTCTTGATGGAACACTCGTATTACCAACATCACAGCATCCTCTTGTTTAGGCCATGTTCCTGTTGGAACACTCGTCTTACCAACATCACAGCATCCTCTTGTTATGCAATGTTCTTGTTGGAACATTCGTCCTACCAACATCACAGCATCTGGTTAGGCCCATGTGCTATGTGGAAAACGCCTCGTGCTACCATTTCACAGCATGCTATTGTTATGCCCTGTCTGTGTGAACATGTTCGTCTTACCAACATCCAGCAATATTACTCGGTGTTAAAAGGCCACTGTTGTGGAAACATCGTTTTACCAACATCACAGCATACTCTTGGTTAGGCCATGTTCTTGTTGGAACACTCGTCTTACCAACATCACAACATCCTCTTGGTTATGCCATGTTCTGTTGGAACATTTCGTCTTACCAACATCACAGCATCCTCTTGGTTAGGCCATGCTCCCGTTGTAACACCGTCTTACCAACATCACAGCATCTCTTGGTTAGGCCATGATCTGTTGGAACACTCGTCTTACCAACATCACAGCATCCTCTTAGTTAGGCCATGTTCCTGTTGAAACACACGTCTTGCCAACATCACAGCATCTCTTGGTAGGCCATGTTCTTGATGTAACACTCGTCTTACCAACATCACAAATCCTCTTGGTTAGGCCATGTTCTTTTAAACACTAACTCATATACCAACAAACATACAGCATGCCTTTGTTAACCATTTTTGTACTGTTTAATATACTCTATTATATTATTATCTAGATTTTGTTAGGCCTGTTCTTGTTGGAACCACTTACGCTATTGCAAGTAAGCGGTGATTGTGGATTAAGGCCATGTTTAACGTTGAATAACACTCGTGCTTCCAACATCACAGATCTCTTGTCAGGAGTTCCGTATTTGCAAATCAACTAATCTCCGGTACCTAGACAAACCATCATAGAAGTTGCCCTTGCCTAACCTTTGGTAGAGAATATTAAATAAATGATAGTAAACAATCCCTCACTCGGTTGATCCTGGAAGGTAGATGTCATCAAATGATAGTTTACACGATGGTCCTATCTTATAAGCTTCACCTTAGCGGAAACGTGTCATTATTCTATATTTACACAAGTATGCCATCATGAGGGCACGTACATATATTCCAAAGGGGGGATCCCGAACTTACCCCACCTTTCCACGCCTATGTTTTAATTAATGGAACTATGGCTAGTGGTTAGTGCTCCTGGCATAGATCCAGAGGGCCCAGGATCGATCCCCGGTGCTTACAAAATTGTTCTGTGAAGTAGTGGGTCTGGAACGGGACAAGCTCAGCCTCATGAGGAAAATGAGGAGCTATTGAATAAAGAAGTAGCAGCTCTGCTCTGTAAAACTGAGACAAACAGAAGTAGGGTTCATGGTGCTGACCTTATGACACCCTCTATCCGCTCGCTTGTGGATTCACAACATGGCGTTTTATTAAAAGGTTTAAATGGATGGTCAAGCAAATCGTAGGATATTACAGTTCTAGGTGACGACTTCCTTTGCTTGTGAGTGTAGCTATGTTTAGCTCATTACCGAGATGATGTAGTCCCATAGAAGGAAAACTGCTAATAATCCAGTGAAGGAAACATCGGGATTCCCCGTCAACAGTTGCCAACATTAGCTGTTACTCATTCCCACGGGCCAGGCAGGGCTATCTTGGTCGTTTTGAGAGGCACCTCGGGATCAAGTTGTCTATATTTATCCATGTCGGATAACAATCTATTACTCTCAAGGAGGATGACCGACTGGTCAGGTGAATGCTAGGGAATTACCGATCCTGTCAAATTTGGCAATGGGAAGTTCTCACAAGAGTCATTTTTTACTGGTTCTACTGATATTTTATACTTTTCTGTTTACCTTTACACAACTCTTTGGAGAAATGGGAGTATTGTGATTGCAATAAACCCCTTTAAACTTGGAATGTCGACGTTTCATGACCTCCTGCACCTGAAAAAATTATTTTTGCAATGCCATATGTCTGTCAGTTACTTGGATAGAACTGAATCAAATTACTGATCAAGCTATAACTTGGTATCTAAGGTTTTCAAAAGGCTCTCCAGAGAGATTTATACATTCAGCTGTCTGACCCCAAAATTAAGTGTAATTTACTAAGGACCGAAATTAGGAAAAATCAATTTCCTCCAAGTCGGTTCTAACTATTGTGATTGTAATTTGTATTTAGAGCTGTTTAATGTTTCAAACATAATGGTGCATATAATTTTCATATTAAAATGACTTTAAGGGTATTTTACATAAGCGGAAATTTACAATTTTAATATTATTCACGCAACTATTTGAAATACAAAATAACTTATCATTTTAAAGTTGGGCATCGAACATTATACACAGACTCCTCCTACGCAAAAGTGGGTACATAGTACACTTATTTTAAATTCTTACTTTCTCATACCGATTCCATAAATGTGAATCTATGTAAAATCCAAACTCGGTGAGTAAGAGCTTAAATTAATAGACGTGTTTATTTCCGAACAAACAGAATTTGAACCTATAAATATTAGATATATTATAATATAGTATAAATATTAGCTATAGGCGAGCAGCTATCACACCTACCTTAGACACGTAATACCATGTGTTGGTTCCTATCATCAGCTCTGAAATAGCTTTCCCAATATAATATTCTCTCTCTCAGCGAATTGTGGTGGAGCTACTTAGACTAACCTTCATCATTGCGTTATTAATTTACAAAATTTAACTCACTGATAACAAGTAATTTGTTACGTAGTAATAGTAATAATATAATAATAATAATAATAATAATAATAATCGTGTGTGTTAATTATGATAATGGAGTAAGAATAAGGAAAATATAATTTCAGAGGAAATACACCATCTAAGGGTGGAGAGGGAAGACTTTGAAGAAATCTAACCTTCAGGTCACCCAACCAAGATTCGAACCTTGATCTCCCCATCACTGGCAATCCAGTATAACACGAGAGTGACGTGCCAGATATGCAACCACTGATGCGGATAAGTAATTATTTGTCATTCTAATTTTGTTATACTGTATGTATTATATATCTGTTCTGAGACAAATATCTGCTAGTTGTAAATTTAATAATCTTCATCTAAATATGTCTAGTTTCTAAACAAAAAAGGTCAAACATGGCACACAAACTATGGAATATTAATTATAGCGGTTTCTAATTAGATTCGTTTTGTCATTTCCTTCTCCACACATGCTCTAATTAGTAAAATATCGTAAGTGTGGCTCATTTTTTATGCCAGACTGTCCACTATGAAATATATGTGTGATGAGATATCTTCCTACAACATTATTCTGAACAGTCTGGTTTCTGTCGTCTGCATATCACAGATTTAGTAACTCTTGTTCACCATAAACATCTTTCGACATAATATTCTGAGGAAGATAGATCTTTAGTGTTAGTTAAAGTGACTTTAGCTAGGTTTTACTGTTTGTCAATTTTATCTTTTGGTTTTTTAAATATTTATTTATAAAATAGAGTGGCCATGGTACGTTATGGGGTTTAGAGTATGTAAAACATATTTAGGTAGATTGCAGGCTGTAATCGTGGCAAAATGGCAGATTTATCTTGCCTAAGTGACATTTCTTGCAGTAAGCTGCGACCAAATGTAATTCTATTTTACAGGCATTGGCCTTATGTATAAAATTATGGTTAGAGAACACATGGCTTAAGATAAAATGGATTACTAATTATCTCTCAAACAAGGGGCAGTATACTTACACTATATTAATAATATAGCGACCCACTTTGGTGGCCACATGGTCTAAGGCACTACTCTCGCAGTAGACTAGACTACACAGCGGACGATGGGGAGATCGAGGTGGTTCAAATCTTGGTGGGTGTACTGAGGGGGATTTGTCCAAAGTGGTTTTACACTCTCCCACCACGCGAATGTGGGTACAATTCTTTTAAATTTAGCCTTACCAATCGCTAAAACCATCACCGTAATAATTAGTACATAAGCGTATAGCCCAAACGGGCTGTAAGACGTGGTGCTAAAAGATAAAAATAACACACTGGTACTATTCCTACACTATTAATGTAAATATGTGGATGGAGGATAGCCCGTACGTATGGGCTTTTGTTAAATGTGAATAACATAATGTTTTATTCTTGTACTAGCTTTTGCTCCCATCTTCGCTCGCATTTCAGTTGAGATTACTAACTTTTATTTTTCAGTGAATCATCTTAACAACCAAATCCACCATTTCAGACCCGTATGAGACAAAGGAAATGTTTTATATGTCCATAATGCCAAATATTAACAATTACCTATAGTAAGATACCCAATTACTAGCGACAGCGTACAACAAAGAGACAATTGGTAATACTAATATCCAGATATTGTGATAAAGTTTTATAAAATATAGACCTATGTCTGGCGTATTTTACAAAATAATGGAACATTATAATTGCTGTTTTTTCATCGCTAGGCTTCCTTGTGAAAAAACGCTATGAGCCTTTTCTCTATTAGTGGAAACAGACTGCTACCTCTCTAACAAGCCACACTGCGCTGCCGTGGGAGAATCAGCCAATACGAGGATCAGAACGAGTAGTCCGTCACATCCGTCCTTATTTACCGTAATTGCAAAGCAGACGTAGATGGGAGACTGAACGCGCTTGAAGCCGAACGGGTTTTACCTGCGCTACAAGCAGTTAGTATTGGGATTTATATTACTTTTCTCTGCGACGTCATCATCTTTAGGCGAGTTCCACAAGTTGCGTGATAACACAATCGTAGCGCTCATATTTAACCTGATTATATGCACGGGGAGTCCCGGGCTTTCACACAGTGTTCAAAAACGTGGTTGGATAGTTCGTGAGTAGTGTTCTGGACCACCTGGCCCACTGTTTTTATTGGCCGAGCCAGGTCACGTGACCACGCCTCCTGCTCTGTGATTGCCTGATCCCCCCTTCCCCACCCCTCCTTCCGCTGCCATACTTTCCTCTGATTGGCTGCTATAAATATCCTCCTTCCCCCACCAATTTTGACCTGAGTTCCAAATCCTCATCCCCCTCCCCCTCGACTACCAACCCTGGACATGTTGGTTCTTGATGATTGTTAATAGATATTGAGGTCATTGCCCCGGGAAACGGGGTTTTTCCCTGGCGCCAGTATGTCGGGCAGACAAGACAAGAATAGATATTGAGGTCATTGCCCCGCGTAACGGGGGTTTTCCCTGGCGTCAGTTTGACGGAGGGCTCGGCACGAAGCTTGCGCTATGGCTGACAAGCCTAGAATGAACATCGGCTCTTCTGTCAGAAGGCTCTGTCCCGGAACAAGAAGCATGAACCTTGCGCTATGGTGCTTTGTGGTAGAGTGTGGTAATTTGTTCCAGAGACCCCCCTTCACCTTCGCCACCCTGACGCCAGACTGACGGGGCGACAAGTGACCTCGATAACCTTGGGTTTTCCCAATGACGTAATCATCGCAACCCTGGCGCCAGGTTGGCGGGCAGACAAGTTGGGACAAGAATAGATCGTGACCTCTGCAAGCTGGGTGTTTCCTATGACGTAATCATTGCGTGTTATGTCGCAGCTCTAGCATCTCTAATTATGCACAATCAGGGGCCTCGGAATCCACAGTTAGGGGCCACTACCCCCGTCACAAGTCTACTAAAATTGGTTGTTTGGTAGCGTCTGTCGAAATGCCTGGAAATGTACCTCCACCCGCAGCTCTCGGACCGGACAACCTGGGTTTTTTCCTATGCCGTAATCATTGCGTGTTATGTCACAACTCTAGCTGACACATGCACAATCAGGGGCCTCGGAATCCACAGTTAGGGGCCGCTATCCCCCGTCACAAGTCTACTAAAATTGGTTGTTTGGTAGCGTCTGTCGAAATGCCTGGAAATGTTCCTCCACCCGCAGCTCTCGGACCGGACAACCTGAGTTTTTTTCCTATGATGTAATCATCGCGTGTTATGTCCCAACCCTGGCGCCAGTATGTCGGCACGACAAGACAAGAATAGATATTGAGGTCATTGCCTCGGGCATCTGGTTTTCCCTGGTGCCAATATGTCGGCCCGACAAGACAAGAATAGATATCTAGGTCATTGCCCGGGGCAACAGGGTTTTTCCCTGGCGTCAGTATGTCGGGCAGACAAGACAAGAATAGATATTGAGGTCATTGCCCCGGGCAACGGGGGTTTTCCCTGGCGTCAGCTTGACGGCTCACGAGACAAGAATAGATCTTGACCTCAACAACCTTGGGGTTTTCCCAATGACGTAATCATTGCGTGTTATGTTGCAACCCTGGCGCCAGGTTGGCGGGCAGACAAGACAAGTTGGGAAGAGTCTAGATCGTTTGACTGGGGTATAAATAGAACCCCGATCATTAAATTCGGTCATTTCAATTTGTAATTGGATAACATAAACATCGAGATGAGTTTTAACGCTCTGGAAAACGGGATAAATTTGAGTAATTTTAATTCGTTTTGTATATTTTAATGGTTTCTAATTTGATTATCATGTCAGTCTGTACAGCGGTATTCTCTTCTTCTTTGTTAGATGAGGAGCCCATGACGCTCGGCGTGGCGGCGCAACCTGTGGATCCCACTAACCTGGACCAGTTGATACAATTTACAGATGAGGGGATTTGTAGAGCGGATGGTGACTGGTCCATGGAAGAAGGCACCTGGGCCCGATGGTATTAGGGTCGAGGTGCTGCAGGAAATCAGGGAGCAGATAGCGCCCTTTCTCGCCGGGCTGCTGAACGAGTGCGCCACTCAGGGGAGGGTCCCCAACGTATGGAAACAGAGTGAGGTAGTCGTTCTCAGTAAGGGGGATGAGAGGGATCTGCGGCTCCCGAAATCATACAGGCCCATATGCTTGCTGAACGTGTGTGGCAAGCTGCAAGAAAAAATACTACGCGAGAAGTTGACGGCGCACAGGAAGGAGGTAGGCATGCATGGGCAGCAGTATGGTTTTAGGAGGGGCAGATCGACAGGGGACGCTATTTGTGAGGCTATGCGACTGATGGACGGGTGCAAAGGGAAATATGTAGTGGGGATGTTTGTGGACATATCAGGGCGTTCGACAATCTATGGTGGCCAGCACTTTTTGAAAGGCTTAGGAAAATACGATGCCCGGGTGATCTCTACAGAGTCCTTAGGGACTACTGTAGGGATAGATATGCGACCCTCAGATGTCCGGGAGCGACAGTTGACAAGAGACTAACAAAAGGGTGTCCCCAGGGGTCGGTCTGTGGGCCGATCTTTTGGGACATAGGGCTGGAACCTGGACTGTTGGAGCTAGAGTCCCTACCTGGAACGGCGGGAGTGGTCGCCTTTGCGGACGATTTGCTGATAATAGCGGAGGCTAGGACAAGACTGGAGCTAGAGACCAGGAGTGGAGCCGTGTTAGCAGGACTAAGCTCCTGGTGTAGACGTGTAAAATTGTGCCTGGCGCCAGCAAAGACGACGTACGTGCTGTTCAGGGGGGTGCTACACAGAGACCCGATACTTAGGATTGACGGTGAGAGAATAAGACGGAGTGAAAACACGAGGTACCTGGGGGTCACGCTGGATGAGAAGAGGAACTTCATACCCCACCTGGAGAATGCTTGCAGCAGAGGACTCAGAATAATGAATAAGATAATAAGTATTGGGACTAGGAGATTCAGAATCCCAATGAAATGTGTACAGATATATCACCAAGCTCTGCTAGTATCCGTTGTGGGGTATGGAGCCAGTGTATGGGCTCATAAACTGAGGCAAGTCGTACCAAAGAGAAAGGTGAGGAGCCTTCAGAGGGGAGTACTAATCAGGTTATCGGGCGCATATAGAACTGTGGCGACAGACTCGTTGAGCGTGGCCTTAGGGACATGGCCTCTGGACTTGGAGATAAGACGAAGAGCAGCCCTGTATTGGTTGAAGAAGGGGGAAGTTGGCAAGGTAGAAGGACTTACAAGAGAGAGAGTGACGACGAAGGGGGAGATCCGGGAGGCACTCCTGGATGAGTGGCAAGAAGATTGGAATAGAAGTGACACTGGTAGGAGGGTCTATCGGATCTTCCCTAGCGTCAGAGAGCGACTAATGATGAGACATTTTCAACCATCACGTGGCATGCTGCACTTCCTAACGGGGCATGGCCCGTACAGGGCCACTCTTCACAGACTGGGACTTGCAGAGACGGACAGATGCTATTGTGGGGAGGAGGCGACACCTGAACACGTCGTGTTGCAGTGTGTCCTGTCGGCGGATTTAAGAACAGAGCTGCAGGTGCCAATACAAGCGGGAGCAATATTTAACATAGTGCGGGATGTGGACAGGTGGTGCTTCCTTGACAAAATAGCAGACAAAGTATCAGAAAGAGAGAGGGAGACTTACGTGAGAGAACGGCAAGCTGGACAAAGACTAGGAAGACTGGAGGAGGACTTGGATGCGACGATTAGGGAAATGACAGGGGTGGACTCGAGTAGTGAAGACGAGACAGACGAAGACGACAGACTGGACAACTGGGGGGCAAAGTAAGATGGGGACAGAGAAGATGGGGTTAAGGAGGATATGTTGAGGGTATGGATGGGGGGCTGGTAGAATGGACCGAAGCGGCTACCGGAAATCCGGAGCGCCAACTGAGGGGAACCCTCGCTGGATGCCAGTAGTGCAAATTGCTGAAGTACCAGTGGGGGTTGCGATGCCAGTTGGGCAGTAGGAGGCTAGAAGGAAACAACGGAGACTTCCCCCGCTCGAGAGTTCTTCATCTCTGGAGACAGAGAAGGAAGATGGGAACGGAAGGAAGTCTAGGTGAACGGCGTCTTCCTCGCGTCCAGGGAAGAGTCGCCCAAGAGTAGAAGAGGGACAGCCCAGAAGATTTAAGCTAGGTTAAGCTAGTATATAAGAGACAGTAGAAATTTGTAATCTTAGATGTAAGTTAGTATTAGGTCCATAGGCAGTGGTTTCGAGATAAAGTAGGCGGAGCGAAATCTCTGATAGGGCGCCTCCCCAGGTGGCGGATAGGGGATGCTCGTCGCCGTCTCCTGGAGCCGAGGCCCTGGAAACATGATCACAGGCGGTCGCGGAGACAGGAGAGGGCGAAGAGTACCGGGGCAGAGTTACCCGGGGCGGACCAACTAGTAAACTAGGGGGTAGTAAGATATGGACAATTAGGTTAAGTGTATGTATCCATTTTCTTTAAATATAATGTAAACAAGGACAAAGTGAACAGTAGAAGGAAAAATTGTATTGTATAAAGAGAATAAAGCTCCATTTTTTTTAGAATAGGTAATGGGGCATGTAAATAAGAATAATAAATATAGATATAAATATAGGTCCATGGGTAATTAGCTGCCTATGATAGACTTGCCAGTGTGTTTTTTATTTTCTGTAAATGGTAATTAATATGTATTTATTTAATTTCAGACTACTGGGATCCATATGGGCTGGATGAGGGCCTTCTGGGCAGCGTAGCGACAGGCGTGCCGACATCTACCCAGCCGGAGGCGCCCCCAACGGTCTGTGCCAGGCACGACGTCGCTGACGTACTCAGGCCCGTCCCAGGCATCCTCTCTCCTGCGCCCCTATCACCAGCGTCCCCCTCTGTTTGGACAGATTTGGACACCATCGACAGGCTGATATGTAAGTATCCACTAGTTTGAAAATATACTATATGTGTAGCTCATGCTCGCTCTCGCTCATGCAAACATAGTTATATCGGTACTAGTTCGAAACCTCTTGTCAGCTGCTCATTTCAAGTCAATTGTACTAGTTCGTTTAGTGAACAAGAGAATGCGGGAAAATTATATATTGTTCAGGTGGTCTATGAATTTATATGGGAGGTTTTTTCTAATAGATTTTCCACTCTCCCTCTATGCAAAATGCGGGTGCACTTCCTCTAATTCAGGGTTACAGTATTTATTATTGTCAACAAAATATATTCTCTAACATTAAACAATATTTAAAGTTGTATTTAATATTACATAGGAATTTATGTTGAAAGTTTTTTCTAATAGAATTTCCATTCTCCCTCCTTGAAAAATGCTGGTCCACTTCCTCACGCAGGAAAATTATATATTGTTTAGGTGGTCTAGGAATTTATGTGGGAGGTTTTTTTTCTAATAGATTTTCCATTCTACCTCCTTGAAAAATGGAAGGGCACTTCCTCTAATTCAGGGTTACAGTATTTATTATGTCAACAAAATATATTCTCTAACATTAAACGATATTTAAAGTTGTATTTAATATTACATAGGAATTTATGTTGAAAGTTTTTCTAATAGATTTTCCATTCTCCCTCCTTGCAAATGCGGGTGCACTTCCTCTAATTTCGGCTTACAGTTTAAGTGACTAATTTTCTTTGTGTAAATGTTATTTATTATGTCAACAAAATATATAGTTTCGCGCACTAAAATATACCCTGCGCTGTGTTGGCTATAGCGTTTGTTTCGTGTAGAGCCAGACAGCCGCGGCCGAAAGAGTTTAAGGTTCGAATCTTGCCTTATTAAACTAGCGGCGTTTTTTTCACTCATTTGGCGAAATGTTGATTTCAGTTAAAGCAATTATGTAATATATTTAATAAAAAATACGCGCATGTTTGTAACAGTGCTTACTTTGACATGTGTTATAGTTGAATTAGAGACCATAAATGGAGGGACAGTCTTCCCACCGCCACCGGCTACTAGTCCCTCTCACCACACTGCAGGAGGGCTGACTGCGAGCCAGGGAGACGGTGCGCGAGTCCCAGCTGCTGTGCGGGAGACGGGGATCGTGGAGCCGGCTACAGCTGGTACATCTTCGACCCCTCAACAGGGATTTAGTGGCCCGGTAAGTCAGATAGGCGGGGCATTGCAAAATGGCGTCCCTCTTCGTATCGTTGAAGAGAGGATTAAACAATTGAGGCGTTTCTTTTATACCGGTAGAGAAATTACCGTACAGCTTGGTGCTCCAACAAGCGACCGTGACGCATTAAGCTGGCTTGAAGAACAAATTACTAATTTGCTCCATCGGCTGCAGGACCATGGCGTTAGCGCCGATGACCACGTCGGCTTACTTTTGAACAGCACTGACTCTACGTTGAGCCCTGTGTACGTCTCATTTAGGCGAGCAGACCAGTTAGACGCCCGAACAGTGCTTGATAACGTAAGTCGCGTGTTGCAAAGTAATACTTTGTTTTTGAGTACAGCACCACTGTACGTTAAACTCTCCCACTTTAAGGAGCCTCGAGGGAGGGGTAATCATAAATGTGATAAACTCTCTCCCGCTAGCACATATAGCCGCAAAAACCAAGGGAGCATTACGATTCAAAATGGCGACAGTCTTTGCCTTGCCCGTGCACTGGTTGTCGCCAAAGCTATATGTGACAACAAAAAAAACCAGGATGTATGGACGTGAACACCGTTAAACAAATTAAACAGGGCCGTCAAATTCAAAAACTCAAAGCAGAAGAACTATGCCGTGATGCCCGTGTGAATCTTTTGAAAGGTGGTGGGCTCACTGAGCTGAAACAATTTCAAGCATACCTTTCCGAATACAAAATCACCGTCTTCAGGGAACGTCGGGGGAGACAGGTCTTGTATGAGGAGCCTACTCCTTCCGAACATTCCTTTATGAGGCACCTTGATTTGTATTTTCACGAAGATAAGCAAAACAATTTTGATGTCATAACATCCTTGACAGCCGCATTTAAGTGTGGGTACTTTTGCCGTGAGTGCCGTGTGCCGTTCAACACAAAGAACGAGCACAAATGTGCATCCGTGTGCAAAAAGTGCTACGCTAAAGCGGTTTGTAGCGGAGGCCGATCTGTGGTCTGTAAAGACTGCGGGCGTTGGTTCACAAATCAGACGTGCTTTGATAACCATAAACGTCCCGGTATTTTCAGCGGTCACAGATAGGTCTGTGATGTAAAAAAGGTTTGCGAGGTATGCGGGCAATTTTTCAGTTTGGAAAAATCAAATTATTCACATAGGTGTTATGAGACTTTTTGTAGAGTATGCGAGACCCATCGCCCTTTTGGTCATTTCTGCTATATGAAGCAGGCCCCGTCAAAGCCGTCACTGGAAAAGAGCAATTTCATGTTTGTGTTCTCTATTTTGAATGCAGACAAGAAACGCTTCTTCAAGGTGCGGCAGGCACGTACTTGCACGAACCTAACCTCTGTGTCGTGCAAACGTGTTGTAAGGCTTGTGTTCATATAGATGCAAATGACTATCATTGCACCGACTCTGGGGGCGTTGGACTCGCATATACAAGGGTGATACCACTATGGCCCTATTTTTTAAATTTATAGAACAAATTAAAGCTTCAAAATTTAAGGATATCACCCTTCTAGGCCATAACGGTAAATCCTATGATGGTAATTTTATTTTAAGATACATGATGGAGGTAAAAAAATGGACTCCAGAACTTATAATGAACGGTGGGAAAATCATGTCCATGCGTTACGGCCCGCTCCACTTTATTGACTCACTGAACTTTCTCCCGATGTCGCTGTCCAAGTTGCCCAAAACTTTCGGCTTGGACGAGTCTTTGGCCAAGGGACATCTCCCCATTTTTTCAATAAAAGAGAAAACGCGGGGTATAGGGGTCCCTTGCCGCCAAAGGAGGACTACGGCATCAGCGAGATGTCAGTTGAGGGAAAGGAGCACTTTGAGAAGTGGTATGACGCGTTGGTCAAAAAAATTATGTCTTTGATTTTAAACGCGAGTTGGAACTGTATTGTGTGAAAGATGTAGAGATCCTACGGAAGGCCTGCCTGAAGTTTAGAGAGATGCTCATGGAGAAAGCAAAGGTGGATCCTTTCAGAGAGGCGTGTACGATAGCTGGAGCGGCCATGTTGGTTTACCATCGAAGTCATCTTAAGGAGAATACTATCGGTATTATCCCTAACGGTGGCTATCGGTGTGCAGACCAACAATCGCATGTCGCTGTACAATGGCTCTGCTGGGAGACCCATCAGCGCGGTGTCTCAATTCTTCATGCGGGTAACGGCCGTGAGGAATATGTGTTAGGGCGACGTGTAGTCGGTGTTGTTAAAGCTGGAGATACCACCACCGTCTTCCAGTTTTGGGGCTGTTATTGGCACGGGTGCCCTCTCTGTTACCCTGAAAGGACCACCCCCGTCAAAAATAGTCCCCACGAGACCATGGAGACGCGTTATGAAGTGACCATGGCTTGTTTGGAAAAGTTTAAGAATGCCGGCTACACGGTCGTAGAGATGTGGGAGTGCATGTTTAATGCGATGAAACGCACAGACAAGGACTTGCAGCAATTTGTACTCCGGCACGAGGTGTATACCAAGGAACCTCTCAGTCCCAGGGATGCATCCTTTGGCGGGCGTACAAATTGTATTAAGCTCTTCCACGAAACAGAACTTTCTTGAGGGGAGAAGATCAAGTACTTGGATGTGTGTTCATTGTATCCATACGTTTGCAAGTACAAAAAATACCCAGTCGGCCACCCCAAAATTCACTTGGAACCAAATTGTCCGTCTATATATCAAGTAGAAGGCATAGCCAAAGTTACAGTGACGCTTCCGCGAGATTTATTCCTGCCCGTATTGCCTACCCGGATGCACGACAAGCTAATGTTCATCTTGTGCAGGAAATGCGGGGAGGAGAAAAACCAAGGCGCGTGTCAGCACGACGACAAAAAAGATCGATGGTTGACAGGCGTCTGGGTGATTGACGAGATCTGGAAAGCCGTTGAGAAAGGGTACACCGTTGAAGCAGTGCACAAAGTGTGGGAGTACAATGTATCTGTTTATGACTGTCAGACGCGTTCTGGCGGCCTGTTTCACGGGTACATTGATACTTTTTAAAATTAAACAAGAAGCCAGCGGATGGCCAGAGTGGTGTACCTCACAAGAGGAAAAGTTAGCTTACATTAAAAATTATGAGGAAAGGGAAGGGGTAAAACTAGATTTCGGCTCGTTTTGTAAAAACCCTGGTCTCCGCACTCTGGCTAAACTTTTTTAAAATTCACTATGGGGAAAGTTTGGGCAAAGATCCGATTTACCACACGTAGCCGTTGTCAACGACTATCAGGGCGTCCACAAGTACCTGACGGATCCGTACATCACCGTGGACAGCGTCATTGATGTAAACGAGGAGGTTATGTTCCTCAATTACAAGGATGCGCGTGACGCGTTGCGCCCTAACCCTAACACGAGTGTGGCGGTGGCGTGCTACACGACTGCTATTGCTAGGTTGCTCTTATACAGCATCCTTGAACAATTGGGGGACCGCGTTTTATATCATGATACAGATAGCGTTCTATTCACCGAACGCCCCGGTGATTGGAGTCCACCGACCGGAGACTTTTTAGGTGACCTCACTGATGAACTTCAGGATTACGGTCCGGGAAGCTACATTAGCGCCTTTGTATCTGGTGGTCCCAAAAATTACGCTTACTGAGTTTGTGTTGGTGGCGATCCTGCCAAAACAAAAACGGTGTGCAAGGTTCGCGGGATCACCATAAACTATGGCAACCGGAACGATGTTAATTTTGAAGTTTTGAAAGCGATGGTCACCGAACAGGCTGTGGAAAGATACATACAGATACCGCACAAAATTGTAAGAAAAGGTCTTGCGACTGTATGTACCGTTTCGCAGACTAAAGTCTACCGGCCCGTGTACACCAAACGCCGGATAACAGATGATTTTAATACGTTGCCGTTTGGGTATCAGAGTCCTTGTAAACGCGCTCGCCACGAATAAAAGGTGCTTATTTAGACGGGCTGAATAACCATCTTTTTTCTTTCACTCTAGACAGTTCCACTGACATACCATTTTTCAAAGATTTGAAATTTTTTTTTTCATATTTTTTTCTGCATGAAAACGAGCATATTTTTTATATTTTTTTATGCACCTGGGATACTTTTTTATATTTTTTCATTTGCCAGCACAGTCCTCCGCCTACCTGATTTTTTCTAGTCAATTATTTATTTGTATATATATTTTAATTATAACAAATTGTTTGTATATATTTTTTATTTTAAATCTAATAAATTGTTTGTGTATATATTTATTTTCTTTCTAGTCAAGTATAATAAACCGATTGTATAAATCTTAATTTTAAATCTATTCAAAAATGTATATATATTTATTTTTTTTAAATTGAAACCATCTTTTTTAGTACCGAGGCCACTATTCCCCCCCCCCCCCATATTGTAAATATTCACAGTATACTTTTCACTGTGTGTAAATAAATATTGTAAACAAAACCAGTTATGTTTATACTAATAATTATATATTGTAAATATTCACGGTATACTTTACACTGTGTATATACTTTTTCATGACCAAATAAATATTGTAAAAATTGTTATGGTTGTGTTTTAACGTCTATACCCCCACACCTCCCTCCTATCCTATAAATACAAGCTCATGTAGCTTATAAGCTCAATCTCAAACATTATGGACAAGTTGAAACATCCATTTTCCGCCATCATAAGCGGCTGTGGAAAGTCACATTTTGTAGCAGACTTTATCCGTCAATTGGACACAATGTGTGACGTTAAATTTGATAAAATCACATGGTATTATGCTTTATGGCAACCGGGATTCGAACAAGACGGGACAAGTCCCCACGTCATATTCTGTAAGGGTTTGCCGGAAATGGATGATGTCTGTAATGACTTTCCACAGCTGATTATCCTGGACGACCTGATGCGTGAAGCCAACGAAGTGGTCGTCGATCTTTTCACCAAAGGATGCCACCATCAAAATATTAGCGTCATGTACCTTACGCAAAATATATTCCATCAAGGAAAGGGCCAAAGAGACATTTCCTTAAACGCACATTATATCGTGCTTTTTAAAAATCCCAGGGATAAAGCTCAGATTCAACACTTTGCACGACAAGTCTGTCCTGAAAATCCCCGTATTTTACAAGAGGCTTACACTGATGCTACAAGTACGCCTCACGGCTATATATTGCTAGATTTCCAACAAGGTACACCGGAATGGTTCAGATATAGAACCCGCACAGATGTCGGCTACTGCGTGTATCTACCGCGCAAAAGCTATAAAAACACCGACACTTCCCGCTTACATATCATTTCATAACCACGAGTCCCAAAGTGCTGAAGCAGGCACCTCTGCTACGTGCGATGTATCGCATGAACCCGCAGCAACGTGTCGCCTTGATGAAAACGGCCGACAAGAAACTGGTTGACTCTGTTTGCGAGTGTGCCTACATCACTTTAAAAGGACGGGTACCGCTGAAAAATGCGCAGAAGACAAAGTTACGTGCTCACAAGCAGGTGTTGCGCAAGCTGGTCAAAAGAGGAGAGTGCTGGAAGAAGAAGAAGAGACGACTACTCGTTCAGAAAGGAGGAGCGTTCTTGCCCTTACTTTTAGCCCCTTTAATCAGCGGGGTCCTCGGTTCCTTATTCAACAAGTAAATAATGGAACACACGAAAAAGATGTTATTGGTGTCCCCGGAAATATTACACCGTTACGAGCAACACCACCAACAAACGGCTTCGGCAACAAATCTAGTGGTCTCTGAGCTGGACAAGGAAATGGAAAAAATCCTCGCTTCAAAACTGACGATACGCCTCTTCGTGGATCCAATATTGTGGATTTAGTCAACGATCTGGTCAGAGCAAGAAGACACAGCGAACCGTCAGGGTGGCGATAGTTTCTCACGGCGCTGCAAAATATAAACGTTCCGATAGAATTTATTGTGAACCCGAAACGTTTGGCACCCATTAGAGATCCGACGCCCGTACCACAACCACTTACACCGTCGCAACGTCCAAAGAAGAAGAAACTGAAGAGGGTGGACGAAAACTTGTGGCTGCCGTTCAGAGCTTAATGGAACGTCTAGCCGACATCTACTACGACCCTTCTCATCCTGCAGGGTTTGCAGGGGCGGCGTCGCTCATAAAGGCGTCCAAAAAAGATCCCGAAAAAGTACGAGAATGGCTTCGTGCGCAGGACGCTTATACCCTACACGAACCTGTGGTAAAAAAATTTCCACGCAACAAGTACGTGGTGTCAAACATTGACGATCTCTGGCAAGCCGATCTCAACGATATGAGAAGTCTCAGAAAATACAACGACGGTGCAGTGTACTTGCTCACCGTCATCGACGTGTTTAGTAAGATGGCCTGGGCGAGGACGCTTCCATCCAAGACGGGGAGCGTCGTGAGAGACGCCTTTCGGGACATTTTCAAGCAAAGCAGCCGTAAACCTCTAAGCATACAGACGGACAATCGGGACAGAGTTCAAGGCACGGCTAGTCCGGAAATTTCTCAAGCAAGAAGGTGTGCATTACTACACCACTCATAATCCAGACCTGAAGGCAAGCATCGTGGAACGGTTCAATAGAACTCTGAAAGGACGCATGTGGCGCTACTTTACCAAAAATAACACGTATCGGTATGTGGACGTCCTCCAAGCTCTAGTCGACGCTTACAACGGCTCCAAGCATTCCAGTATCAATATGGCGCCCGCCGACGTTTCAGAAACTAACGTGCTTCAAGTCAGAGATAATCTGTACGGCAAAAGGCGTCCAAGCTCGAAGCCTAAAATAAAAGTCGGTGACACGGTGCGTATTAGCAAATCCAAAATGCTGTTTGAAAAGGGCTACGAAAGCAATTGGAGCGAAGAGATTTTCAAAGTCAGTAGTGTCGTGTTGAGACAACCTGTCGTCTACAGACTCACCGATCTTGACGGCGAAGAAGTGGAGGGGACGTTTTACGAACCTGAATTTCAACGCGTACGTCTCCCTGAAACTTTTAAAGTTGATAAAATACTACGTGTCAAGGGTAAAGGCGCCAGAAAGAATGTGTACGTGCAGTGGAAAGGTTACCCCGTCAAGTTTAATTCCTGGATTCCCGCCAGTTACGTCAGCGCACTACCATGAAGGACCAATTTTACATCACTTTGCCGAGTGACAGCTCTATGGGATATTTCCCAAATAATACCCTCACGAATTTCACCACGCAACTTCCTTACCGTCTTACACTCGAAGGGCGGTGGGAAGTCGCTCTGGCTGAATTTCAATATCCCTGTTCTTTCACCACCGTACCCGAGGGTCAAAATATTGTATGGTACAACTGGGTGGACGCTAACGGCGTGGAACAAATATTCAAGGATCATATCCCTGCTGGAAACTACAGCACTATCCACGAATTGATCAAAGCTCTAAACGAAGTAGAGGCTTTTAAAGGGGATTCCGGAGTTGTATTCAAGTACACAAACCCCAACAAAAAAGTGGAAGTTATCTCTTCTTCACCAAATATACAGCTGTTGACTCTATCAAGCCAACTAAGTCTACAGCTCGGTTTCGATCCTAAGACTAATCTGATAAAAGTACCAAAGTCTCCGTACGCCGCCAACATTCTACTAGGCCTGCCCTCGCAAATGTACATCTACACGGATATCGTCGAGCCTCAGCCCGTGGGTGACATTGTGGCACCTCTGCTACGTATCGTCGGTATCAACAACGTAAACTATCTCTACGGCATACATAAGACAGTTAGCTACGACCCGTTGCACTACATGCCGGTGCTGAGAAGGGAAATTGAAAGCTTGGAAATCAATATAAGAACCGACACGGGTGAACCTGTACCATTCGAGTTTGGAAAAGTGTGCGTGAAACTTCATTTTCGACGCTGCTCAACATGAACTGTCCCTACCAAAGATACTACATCAACCAGGCTGGAACAGGAATATCTTCGATCTACCACGGTGTTCCCTATCAAAGAGGGCATGGGATAGGAAGTTTTTTCAGTGGTCTTTTCAAAAGCGTCGTACCGTTGCTGAGAAGTGGCGCTAAAGCCATCGGAAAACAGGCGCTTCATACGGGTATCGACGTGCTCTCCGACGTTGCCAATCAAGGGCGTCCTTTCAAAGAGGCCCTACGGCAACGTGTCGGCAAGGCTGGAACAAACTTGAAACGCAAGCCTGAACAGAAGATCAACACGCTGAAAACCGGCTCAGGCTATAAAGGGCGTGGTAAGAAGCAACGACGTCATTCCAAGGTCGTCACCCGACGTAAAAAGGTCAAGAAAGAAGCTAAAGATATTTTCAGTTAAAATGTCATTTCTACACCCCTAGCCTGCGAGTGTGCCAGCAGTGAACTCGATCTCTTTTCCGTGCCACCCACTCAAACCAGTCTTGAAAGTGGACAATGGCTCCAGTACAAACCTGTCTCTTCCCTCACCGATGATTCACCCATCGAATTTACCGTTACCGGACAAGGTGAGTTCTATATCGATCTTTCACAGACTATGCTCTATCTCCGGGCGGCCATCATGAAACCCGATGGTGGCGCTTTCACAGAGGTGGATCAGATCGCTCCCGTCAACAATTGGCTGCATTCTCTATTCACGCAGGTGGACGTGTTTTTAAACCAAAAACTAGTATCACCGCCCAGCAACACGTATGCCTATAGAGCGTACATTGAGACGCTGCTCAATTACAACAGCGAAGCCAAAAGAACGCATTTGACTTGCGGTCTGTGGTTCGCCGACACCCCGGAACCTTTGAGGAGGCTAACGCCAACAACAAGGGATTTGAGGCCCGTCGCAGTCTCACCACAAAAGTAAGACGGTGGATCTATTGGGGTATCTACACGGTGACGTGTTTAACCAAGAGAAATACCTTTTGAACGGCACCGAACTCAGAGTCCGGTTGGTCCGTTCCAGAGACGGGTTTAGTCTTATGGCGGTCCCTGAACTCCCTCACTTTAAGGTTCACATCGTTGAAGCCGGCCTTCTAGTGAGGCGTGTCAAAGTAGCACCTTCTATACTGTTGGCACACGCCAAAGCATTAAATGTCAGTCCCGCAAAGTATCCCATCACCAATGTGGAAGTAAAAACACTCACTATTCCTACGGGCGTGCAAGGGAAATCGATGGACAACGTATTCACCGGCCAGTTACCCAAACGGTGCATCGTGGGATTTGTGTCAAACGCTGCGTTCAACGGAGACGCCACCAAGAACCCGTTCAACTTTCAAACCTACGGCATGAACCATTTCTCGCTGTACGTGGACGGGGAACAAGTACCGTCGAAACCATTAGAGCCAGATTTTTCAAACGGACACTATGTCATGTCCTACCACATGCTGTTTTCTGGAACGGGTATCCATTTCATGAACGAGGGTAGCGACATCACACGAGAAGCCTTCCCCAAGGGATATCATCTCATGGCTTTCGATCTCACACCTAATCTGTCCGCCCACATGACATCGCATTGGAATTTGACGAGGCACGGTTCTCTGAGCATCGAAGTGAGCTTCACCTGAGCTCTCGTCGAAACCGTCAACTGTATCGTGTACGGGGAGTTTGCCAACATCATCACCATCGACAAGGACAGAAACGTCGTGACCGATTATGGAAGTTAATATAAACGGCTTCCCGCCCCTTACCCTCTTCATTTAAGCTATGGACGTCATTGTGGATTTCCAGAGCTTCATCGACGACAACAACGAGTTTATCATCAAGGAACTGAGTGTTTTATCTGTATGCGGCACATTACTTCAACATTGGGTGTTAAAACCTCCATACGCTATCGAAGAACTTTCCACCGATGCCAGAAAGAAAGCCGACTATATAGTCAACAATCTGCACGGTATCACCTGGGATTACGGTGATGTGGATTACAGACTGCTCGAATCCCTCATCTCCCGTCCCACAGCGCGTGCAGAAACCGTCTACGTCAAGGGGTCAGAAAAGAAAATGTTTCTAGTCAAATACACGTCTACACCCATCGTAGATCTGTACGACAGAGGTTGTTCGTCACTGAAAACACTTAAATTGGGTCGCACCATGTGCATGGCACATAGTTCTGTATGGAATTTCTGCTCTGCCTCTATCGTCTGGGGACTTCGAGACTGGATGATTGAAGATGGATACGCACACCATAAGACGTGCGCTGAAAACAAGTCCGTGGTTCCGTTCTGTACGGTCGGGTGTTTTCCCTGCTGATCAACTACCCGCAAGAATAGCTCGACCTGCCGCTCTAGTCATCAACACCGATCCGCACACCAAACCTGGGACGCATTGGGTCGCCATCTTCATCGACAAGAATGGCGTGGGAGAATACTTTGACAGTTATGGTTTTCCACCGCGTATAAAGTCACATCTGGCATTTATACGCAAAAACACTTTTCGCGCGTCCTATAGTAAGCTACAACTTCAAAGCATTGCATCAGACGTTTGCGGCCATTACTGTCTCATGCACCTTCTCTATCGCACCCAGAACATTCCGCTGAAAACTTTCCAAAACCTATTCTCGCCCACCAATCATACAGCCAACGACGCTAAGGTGGTGAGATATTACAATAGATTTTCAAGACTGTAGGGGCATGTCGCCCTTCAAGAGGCCGTGTCCAGGCGGCGTGCGCCTATAAAAAGGGCGTTCCGGCGGTGTGCCGGCCATAACCACCGAGCATCATGGAAGGTCAAGACGCTTGCGGTAGCAAAGCAAAGCCTGCGAAACCACTCGCCGTCACCAGTATTTTCAACACATTGTTCCAGCTGGATGGTGTCGACGCCAAGCGAGTCATCGTCGGCATGGTGTCAAGAACAACTTTACGCCCTATGTCCAACTAGAAAAATGTGGAGGTAACTGCGCCGTGTTTAACCGTACAGAATGGCAAGAACTGAGCACCTACAAGTCGGTCATATCAAAGTTTTTCACAACACTCAACCTCCTCAGAAGATTAGTCTGACTAATCACGAAATCTCTCTGAGACGTATGTGCGGTGACCGTATGGTCGTCATTAATGAGAAACACGACGCCGAATCAAACGGTCGCCTATCTAGCACCTAGCTGGGTGCGTCTTTGTGAGGTGTGGGACCTCATCGACGTCGCCGTCGACCGACGGGACATGTGGTCGACACCCGTCGCGCACTATTGCAACAATTTGATCGACACACTCGTCGTCGATGTATGCGACACGCTAACAGAATCGATGGATGTCATCGACCTAGAACAACCTACGGTGTAAACGCACATAAAAACCTGGATCTTATCAGTGCTACTTACTATACACGTCAAGTCATCGGTTTGGACTATTACATGTTGGATTGTGAACTAAAAACAATTTTACTAACGCATCTAAGAGACACTGTAGAAAAACGTATGAACGAATATATGCGTCATTCCTGTAAAAATGTATAATTGTGATGTTTAATAAATAAATATATATTTGTAACATCTGTGTTTTATTTACGAGTCCCAACTTGCCTTGTCTGCCAGACAACCCGATGCCCCTGGTCAATATCTAATCTTGTCTCAACATGTCTTGTCTGCCCACCAACCTGGCGCCTGGGTTGTGACATAACACGCAATGATTACGTCATAGGGAAAAACCCAGGTTGCAGCTGTCATGATCTATTCTTGTCCCAACTTTTCTTGTCTTCCGCCAACCTGGCGCCAGGGTTGCGACATAACACGCAATGATTACGTCATTGGGAAAACCCCAAGGTTGTTGAGGTCAAGATCTAGTCTTGTCTCGTGAGCCGTCAAGCTGACGCCAGGGAAAACCCCCGCTGCCTGGGGCAATGACCTCAATATCTATTCTTGTCTTGTCCCGACATACTGGTGCCAGGGAAAACCCTGTTGCCCTTGGCAATGACCTCGATATCTATTCTTGTCTTGTCGGGCCGACATATTGGCACAGGGAATAACCAGATGCCCGAGCAATGACCTCAATATCTATTCTTGTCTTGTCGTGCCGACATACTGGCGCCAGGGTTGGGACATAACACGCGATGATTACTCATAGGAAAAAACTCAGGTTGTCCGGTCCGAGAGCTGCGGGTGGAGGAACATTTCCAGGCATTTCGACAGACGCTACCAAACAACCAATTTTAGTAGACTTGTAATGGGGGATAGGGCCCCTAACTGTGGATTCCGAGGCCCCTGATTGTGCATGTGTCAGCTAGAGTTGTGACATAACACGCAATGATTACGGTATAGGAAAAAACCCAGGTTGTCCGGTCCGAGAGCTGCGGGTGGAGGTACATTTCCAGGCATTTCGACAGACGCTACCAAACAACCAATTTTAGTAGACTTGTGACGGGGGTAGTGGCCCCTAACTGTGGATTCCGAGGCCCCTGATTGTGCATAATTAGAGATGCTAGAGTTGCGACATAACACGCAATGATTACGTCATAGGAAACACCCAGCTTGCAGAGGTCACGATCTATTCTTGTCCCAACTTGTCTGCCCGCCAACCTGGCGCCAGGGTTGCGATGATTACGTCATTGGGAAAACCCAAGGTTATCGAGGTCACTTGTCGCCCCGTCAGTCTGGCGTCAGGGTGGCGAAGGTGGAGGGGGGTCTCTGGAACAAATTACCACACTCTACCACAAAGCACCATAGCGCAAGGTTCATGCTGCTTGTTCCGGGACAGAGCCTTGTGACAGAATAGCCGATGTTCATTCTAGGCTTGTCAGCCATAGCGCAAGCTTCGTGCCGTGCCCTCCTGTCAAACTGACGCCAGGGAAAACCCCCGTTGCCGGGGCAATGACTCAATATCTATTCTTGTCTTGTCTGCCCGACATACTGGTGCCAGGGAAAAACCCCGTTTCCCGGGGCAATGACCTCAATATCTATTAACAATCATCAAGAACCAACATGTCCAGGGTTGGTAGTCGAGGGGGAGGGGAGGCGGATGTGGAAAGCAGGTCAAAATTGGTGGGGGAAGGAGGATATTTATAGCAGCCAATCAGAGGAAAGTAGGGCACGAAGGAAGGAGGGGGATCAGCCAATCACAGAGAGGAGGCGTGGTCATGTGACCTGGCTCGGCCAATAAAAACATTGGGCAGGTGGTCCAGAACACTACTTTCGTGGCCTCGTGGCCAACTAAACAAACTTGTTCTTCCTGAATTATATTATCGTACTTCTCTCCCCCGTGCAGAAGTTACACGCTCTACACGTTCTTTCATGTCACGTGATTGCGTATGCTGTTCCTGGACAACTTGGACTCTCAGATAGCACATAGCGTTCTAGATCTTAGGATTACTGTGCTTCAAGATGTACGTCACCTTCAAGATGTAAGGCACCTTCAAGTGTAGTATTAGGGTTAGGACCACGGGGCTCACCTTCAATATGTAAGGCACCATCAAGATGTACGGCACCTTCAATATATACGCCACCTTCATAGATTCAATGTGCACCATCAAGAATGTAAGGCACCATCAAGATGTACGGCACCTTCAAGATGTACGTCATCTTACATCGATGTAAGCACCATCAAGATGTAAGGCACCTTCAATGTAAGGCACCATCAAGATGTACGGCATCAAATGTCGTCACTTCAAGATGTACGGAACCTTCAACAGATCTTGATTGTGATTGCCTACTTTTTTGAGCGTTCAGACAACATACACGCTCTTCGGCAGACTCAACAACTCTGGGAAATTATGTTGAGCTATCTAGCCACTCCAACGTTTCTTCTTCTGAGATTGCTTTTCCAAGATTCATATAGTTTCGATATTTTTGTTTTAAGACTTTGTATCGAGATTGGCTCTCTTACGTGGAGGCATTGCTTCAATGAACACCCAAAAAAAAATGGGTTAGACTTAATATGAAATAATTAAAACTAAATAAACTTAATTTACACACTAAACTACAAAATAACCGAAACAATAAATAATTTTAAAACACAGATGATAGCACATTGAAAGTGGCTATGTTACTTGGAGTTACAGCTGCAATGAACACCAAAATAAACAACTTGAACTTATTATCAAAGTAAGAAAAAAAATCTACTTTTCATGAAAAACCATAAACTGGAAAAACCTACATATTAGAACCATATGCATGCACCCCAATAATTGCTCTCTTACGGTAGGTATTGTTTCAATTAACTATAAAAGATTGTATGCGCTATTTACACTTAGACATATATTTCTTTATAAATCCTTGTATTTTGGTGTACTGTACGCCATGCTTTATTTATGTAAATTAAAGATTAAATGACAAGTGAACACCAGTTATGTGAGTTTATATTTACATTAATTTTTTAAAATTTTGCCTCAAGAATTTCTACGGCCCACCTATGTATTTGGAAATAAATAAGTTTTAAAATACTCTAGCTGTACTTTTATTAATTTTAAATATATAGTTTAAAAGAATAACACATAGGCCTACCACCATCGGTGAGCACTTGAAATAAACTTCATGCTTGTCTTCAAGAGTGACGAGAAGGTTGAGTTTCGAAACACAAGGAGAGTAGTTTCTCGAACTACTTCACCGAAAATGCGGCTACGCTTCTTCTCAATTCTACCTTCATTATCCCTAATGAAATGTTGCTTAAGCATTTTTAAGGGCAGTGTACACTCAACATATTGCCGGCACACTATTTTGTTTTGGGTTCGCGACTCAGCAGCAGGAAATGGTTCTCACACCCAGTCAAATGGTCCAGTAAATCAAAATTAAGAAAATATTTACTAATCATTTCCTGAAGATACGTCAAATGTTAAGAGATTTTAATGTGAAATTTATTTTGGTGCATGCTTCTTTAACATTTTAAAACCTTTAATTCAATCCATTAGTAATTTGTGTCACCCATAACTCTAAATTAGCGTGAAATCTTTTGATTTTGTTAGACGTATTTAAAATATTAGTAAATATGAGTAGGTAATAAATACGGACGATGCATGACTGTCACTCGTACCAACTTAGTTCGTGTTCTGATCGAACAGCAGGAGCTGAGATGGAAGGAGGAGTCAAATATCGGACGACTTGAAGGAAAGAAGACAATTCTGGGGGCAGGAGGAGGAGGAGGCAGAGGACAGGGTGCATTGCTGGTTTAAGCTCACTGACAAAAGAAATGTACCTGTCGTATGACAGAACACTTTATAATAATTTAACAGCGATGCGTGGTGCTCTAGGCTGTGGTCACAAGACAACTACGAGTAGTTCACCGCCGCGGCACACCGTTTGTGGAACACTGCACACTTGTATAGTCTAGACAGGTAGTGTGATGCCATGCCTCAATAATAATAATTGAAACAAAACACGCTCAGGTTTTATGAACCTAGGCCTTCAACAAATATGAGTCTGAGACCACTGCCCAGGACCATTTGACCATCAAAGTGTGTAAGACCCCTGCCCAGGACCATTTGACTATCAAAGTGTGTAAGACCCCTGCCCAGGACCATTTGACCACCAAAGTGTGTAAGACCCCTGCCCAGGACCATTTGACCACCAAAGTGTGTAAGACCCCTACCCAGGACCATTTGACCACCAAAGTGTGTAGGACCCCTGCCCAGGACCATTTGACTATCAAAGTGTGTAGGACCCCTGCCCAGGACCATTTGACCACCAAAGTGTGTAGGACCCCTACCCAGGACCATTTGACTATCAAAGTGTGTAAGACCCCTGCCCAGGACCATTTGACCACCAAAGTGTGTAAGACCCCTGCCCAGGACCATTTGACCACCAAAGTGTGTAGGACCCCTGCCCAGGACCATTTGACCACCAAAGTGTGTAGGACCCCTGCCCAGGACCATTTGACTATCAAAGTGTGTAGGACCCCTGCCCAGGACCATTTGACCACCAAAGTGTGTAGGACCCCTACCAGGACCATTTGACTATCAAAGTGTGTAAGACCCCTACCCAAGACCATTTGACCACCAAAGTGTGTAGGACCACTGCCCAGGACCATTTGACCACCAAAGTGTGTAGGACCCCTGCCCAGGACCATTTGACCATCAAAGTGTGTAGGACCCCTACCAGGACCATTTGACTATCAAAGTGTGTAGGACCCCTACCCAGGACCATTTGACTATCAAAGTGTGTAAGACCCCTGCCCAGGACCATTTGACCATCAAAGTGTGTAAGACCCCTACCCAGGACCATTTGACTATCAAAGTGTGTAGGACCCCTACCCAGGACCATTTGACTATCAAAGTGTGTAGGACCCCTACCCAGGACCATTTGACTATCAAAGTGTGTAGGACCCCTACCCAGGACCATTTGACTATCAAAGTGTGTAGGACTCCTACCCAGGACCATTTGACTATCAAAGTGTGTAGGACCCCTACCCAGGACCATTTGACTATCAAAGTGTGTAGGACCCCTGCCCAGGACCATTTGACCATCAAAGTGTGTAAGACCCCTGCCCAGGACCATTTGACCATCAAAGTGTGTAGGACCCCTACCAGGACCATTTGACTATCAAAGTGTGTAGGACCCCTACCCAGGACCATTTGACTATCAAAGTGTGTAAGACCCCTGCCCAGGACCATTTGACCACCAAAGTGTGTAGGACCACTGCCCAGGACCATTTGACCACCAAAGTGTGTAGGACCCTACCCAGGACCATTTGACTATCAAAGTGTGTAGGACCCTACCCAGGACCATTTGACCACCAAAGTGTGTAGGACCCTGCCCAGGACCATTTGACCACCAAAGTGTGTAGGACCCCTACCCAGGACCATTTGACCACCAAAGTGTGTAGGACCCCTGCCCAGGACCATTTGACCACCAAAGTGTGTAGGACCCCTACCCAGGACCATTTGACCATCAAAGTGTGTAGGACCACTGCCCAGGACCATTTGACCATCAAAGTTTGTAGGATCATATACAAAGAGTATTCCTGCAAGTCACATGAGAAATGACGCCTTGTCACATGACCTAACCCAAGTATTCGTGGATCTGCACGATTCTCCCTTGCCCTATTCCTATAAATTAATTATCTATAAGGCAAGTAATTTAATGCTCTAGGGAATCCCCCGCACAACCATACACGTGACAAAGTCTTAACGTCTGTTGATGCGAGCCAGGCGGATTAGCCATCAGCCCAACTAATTAACGGGGCATTATTAAAATTGCCGCCCTTACACGGGAAGGGGTTGAAGAAATCCGTGGCGTGGAAAATAAAAGGCATTGGCTGAGGAGGGAGGGGGGAGACAGCAAAGTAGAGGGGTGGTAAAAACGAATAAGGCAGTGGTCGGGGAGGCGGGGGAGTAGTAGATCCTATACCCTGATTTTCTTATGAATTAACATATCTGATAGATAGAAAACGTTACTAAATCTACTTTCACATACAACCTTCAGCTATCAATTTTAATAGATATTATTAATATATTATTATTATTAGCACCGCGTCTTACTACCCATTCGGGTTATACGCACTTACGCTAATGTGTAATGGTGGGGTGATTGTGAGATGAAATGAAGGACCTACAGTTTAACGTGGAATCCGAACCACGGTGGAGACCTGGCATTCCCCACATTTACAAGATGTCTTGTCAGAGGTGAAGGAAGGGTTTGGTAATCAGATAAATCTGTGCCGGGACCAAGGATTGAACCCCGGCCGCCGGCATAGAAGTCTGACACCTTACCCCTAGACCACCAGGTCACCATTTTTAATATATAAAAATAAAATTAATGAATTAAGTAAAATGTGCTATGTATTGACTACAAAAAATATGTTAGTATTTTCCAAAAGGTGCACCAAATGTCTATTTATAAGAAAATCAAGTAGAACCTAGGGGACACCAAATTGGTTCAAAAAGGTGACTGAAATTTCTATTGTGCGAGTTCATTAAACTACTAAAATATTGTTCCTGTTAATAACAATAGATTTGCCCAAACATATATATTTTTTAAGAATAATTAGGCTTAATGCTTGCCAGCATCAATAAAGCAACTATACAAGAACATAATTTAATTATTTATTATTTATTTGCTTACTTAGAACTAAATATAATAATTTTACGGCTATATATAAGGAGTAAAAATGAGGAGGAAAGTCGGTCTAAATGATGCCGCATTAGCATGGTTGTAGGATAATAAATCACACTGGAAACGCACTTTTGGAAAATCGTTCCAAGACTATCCAGCAATAATTCGAAACCTGACCTTCGTCAAAGATGACTTATCTGTTTGGAGCGCTTCAGACTTAGTGGCCTCTAGCGTGTGCAATTTACATTTAATGAGAAGGCGAACCAATAACTCTTATGAGTTAGTTTTCGCATAAATTCACCTTTTATTTTAATATGGCAAGAACTATTATTATTTTCTCTCTGTCTTAGTACCGTTTCAGTTTAAATTAAATTCGCTGATGGAATAGGAATGATAAGACGAAATCTGAGAGAAAATCTACCCACGTTTGCTTAGACAGAAAGCTGGATACCCTTAGTTTACCTGGCCTGGACCCCCCCCTCCCCCCCAACCTCCCTTAACAATCCAACACGACAGCGATGCGTTAGGCCATGAAGCTACCAATGCGGGTATTATTAATAATATAATAATACGGGAATAACCGTATATTGATCTTTCTAGTTTAAACGCGTTAAAGTTTTAAATAAATTTTATCCGCTTCACTTTCATGTAAGACTGGCCTGGGTTAGGGGAAAACCTGGTCGAGTTTATTGAGAGTGGTTTTTTCCTAAACCTTTCCCACTCTCCTTCCATGCAAATGCTGGTAAATTACCTCTAAAGTGCTTCTATTCTCATTCCTAGGCCAGTAGAGTAGCTATTATACATGCTTGTAGCCTGAACAGGTAGTAAGACGCGGTGATAAGAAATATTGGCAAGGAAAATGTAGCTCTGTTTATTTATTCATTTTTCCTCTTATAGGTAAATAACCTCCTATATATTTGTCTGGCCACCCCCTTAGAGCACACCCTAAAGGATCAGTTTTCCATCCTCTCGGATTAGGATCCAATCCTGCCCTCCCAGTGCTGGCTATAGGCTACACATCCTTCAAGAACCACATACATGCCTCACATGCCGTTCAGCTTGTAGAATCACCCTCTTATCGCTGTGTTTGGAAAGGGTGCATAAGTCTCCGCTCACTAAATTTGATATGTTAATGGGTGTGGCCCATCTGGAGGGTGATTATATGTGAGTAATATATTAGTTTGTACCTACTTCGATGTCCACATGGTTGAAGGCGTCACTCTAAAGTAGATTCGACTGCCGATGACGAGTTCAAATCCCAGCTGGCTCTAACAGCGATTCCAGTTTTCTTTCCACATTACCCCTTTGTCTTCAACGTTGGTGGTTGATTGTGTCTCTAACCTCGTGTTTTCTGTAGACCAGATATGTTAATAATTTAATATTATAGTTAAAACATTAACATTTTCATTCTCTTTGCTTGGAATTCAATGATCAAATGAATGTCATCTCTAATTGCAAATAGGTTTTGCATTTACCTACTTACTTACTCTATGCATTAGGAACTCGAAAGCTCATCACCACATTCACAAAAATACGCCACCTATCCCTCCCTATATTGAGCTAATTCTATCCAGTCTATCTCATTACACCCTATCTCTCTCAGTCTATAAAATGTTATCCTCCCATCTGCGTCTGGGTCTTCCCATTGGGTTTGTCATTCAATTCCTTCAACACGGTTTTAGATACACTCATTCGCACTGCACGACTTGCCCACCATAGCTTGCAAGATTTTATTACCCTATCTATGTCTGGTAATGAGTACAGGGGTATGCACTCATCATTATGTATCTTCCTCAACTCCCCACTACCTTCATTCATTTTTTGATAAAATATCTTTATTAGCACCCTGTTTTCGAACACCCTAAATTTCTTTTCATCATTTAAGTAGCGGCCATATTTCGCACCCATAAAGAACAGCCGGTAAAATTATTGTTTTGTTTATTTTGAGTTCTACATTTCTTGACAGAAGCGAGATTCCAACAACTTAGTGACCGAGCAATAACAATAATTTCTGACTGTATTATTTTCCTAATTTCCAATCTAATATTATTATCACTAGTTAAAATTATTCCTAAATATTAAACTCATTAACTCTGTCAAATGTTATGTTGTTTCTGTGATATCTAAATTATCGTTCTCAATCTGTGTTCTCTGTGATATCATATACTTGTCTTTCAGTGTTCATTCAAACCTATTTCCTTACTAGCCTCTAGAAAATGTCTGCATTTCTTGCCGCATCCTCCTTACTATTAGCCAACAAAGCTGAATCCTCTGTGTACCCTAACAGCTACCTTGTACTTTTTAATGTCAATCCTCTCCTACTCTCTAGCATTACCCTAGTAGCATACTATTAGGCTAGATTAAAGAGTAATGGGGAAAGTGCATCTCCCTGTTTTAGTCCATTATGCATTTCGAAAGCATCTGATAAGCGATATAAAACCTGTACACTGCCTTGCGTATATCTCAAACATACCCCAATTAGCTTGACCAATTTTTGGAATATTCCAAATTTAACTAAAATGTCACATATGCACAAATAGCTCTACTATTTGAAAATTTTATTTTATTTTATTGATAGCATTTCAACCCAGTTAATATTATTAAACTTTCTTTTTATTAAAATAAACTAATAGTGACAAGTTAGAAAAAGTATTTAAAAACTTATAATAAATATTTATAGATGGTTAAATAGTGCTCTTAGATAATTATTTACTATAATACAATCCGTCAACACATTATCTCGAAGACCTCAAAAATTCACTTATTTTAATTTTTTTTACCTAATAATAATTTACATAATTACTTTTTATATTTCGATTTGTATAATAAAAGGAAAATATTGTATATTATAAAAGTCTACCGACTAAATAATATAATTGTAGTGATTTAATTCTAAAATAATAATAGAATTAAGTACAAGAATGTCATCAATAAAATGTACCATTTAAAGCGGGATGTGTCATTTGTCTTTATTCTGTCTGCTGTTAAGTAGAACGTCTTACTTATCCACCGTTCTTATTCGCAGCTAAATTAAGACATCTATTATTTATTCGAATCAAAAGACACGGAGATAAAGATATCTTAAGTTTTTTTTTATATCTCTCCCACGAAACAACTCATTTTCTTGATGAGCTCTCGTTCTTTTCTTCATCGTTCGACTCTTATCACTCCCTCCCATTTTATCCTCATTCGTCAGGAAGAGAAGAGAATAGTGCGTAAACCGCTTATCTCCATCTCCTTTTAAGATAAAAGTATTTTATTTAATATTTGTATACACACCAATTCGTTGAAATAGGTTGGCTTTTAATTAACATAGAGGGGTTATATTTCGACACAAAACTTAACGAGGATGATTATTAAGAGATCAACTGATATTCATAGAAACGGAAAAAACAATTAAGAAAAAAAAAACATTTTTGCACCTTGCTAGGATTGAACTACAGCCACATAGTCGAGTAAGATATACTATCCCTACAACCAGCCAAATAATTAATGACTATTGAAGTGAAAAATGTTTTAAACTAATCAATTATAACAATTAATAAGTTTTAAAAAATAATTGTACATATGACGTTTCAGTGAGAAATGAACACTGTTTTCAACTTAATTGTATTAATTTCAATGTCATAGTTATCGTATCTTACGTTGTTTTTAAAACTATTTAGATAGTATTCAAAACGGGAAACCAGATCAATACATTTTGATATTGGCTGATTTTGCTCCCAGTGCTTTAACTCCCCCCACCCCCCTTTCTCCCTTTAACATTAACAATTCAATTGTATTCATCTGAAACTTTTTTTCAGCCCTGCTTTGAAAGTTAAATAATAAATAAAAGAGGGTTTAAAAATAAAACTGTCACCGATCCACGCGACCGTTTTCAAGATACGTCCTGTCTTGTTTCCGCCTCAGGGCCAAGTTGAGTTGGAGAGGGGGTGTTGAGCTAGCGGGCACCCTCTTAAACTGAGGGAGTGTTGAGTTAGCGGGCACCCTCCTCAACCCTCCTCAACCTCCCTCAACGAGAGCTACAAATGCTAATAGACGAGTTTTTGGTCCAGTGATCTTCTAAGTGCATCATGTCAGAGTTCTCTTACAAAACCGTATTTGATATACTGACTCAAAAATCTATAAAAAAACTAAACTACAATCCAATATTCATATGAAGGGACTTTAAAAAATATAAACGTATCTTTTTACGGCCTAAATTGATAACAATTTACTATATTATTATTGTTATTCTATAGACATTCTAATGATATTGGTTTGGATCAATCTAAAATATATAGAAAGTCATGGATGAAGGTAATTTTTCTCTAAAGTAGCATATGTAGAGTATCCTTTTATTATTCATCCATGAAGAAACACGCGCTTCTCAGAAATAATGAGAAAAGGATTTTACCAGTAAAATATATTTTTTATACCATTCTTCCTGTTAAATGAACAACTCCGCAGTATTTGGCAAAGACGCCAGTTCCCTATACCAATAAGAAGCTAGCCTTCACAACACCTGTCGCCAGGACTCTTTCTATTAGTTAGTTTTTACACTGTTGACGAAGGGAGAAAGATGCAAGGGGTATGTCATATATAAGCCGTTTGTGCGTATCAGCCAGGCATCCCAAACAGCGACACACAAGCAGGGTATCCACCGCACAACCTCCGCCCACGCACAAGTCAGTCAGAGCCACACACTGGTAGTCACAGTCTAACACAGTATAAAATAACTTATATTAATACCACAAGTGTGCATTGATATAAAGTATTTAATTGGAGTATGTTTAAGTAATTAACAGATGTCATTTAAATAAACCGTGTGTGAATCAACAGTTCTCTTTCTTACATTTAATTAATTATACCATTCTAATTAGTGCTCGACCACGGAGCTATAGACAACCTAAACATGGTCACAGCATTATTATATCAGGGAATTAATTCGTAGTGTTTCAATCGACGCCCGACGCAGCTCGATTTAATTCAATAGTGTAACAACACTAATTATACCTATAAATAATGGCATCTGTAGATTACATGACTTGACGTATAAATACGTGAGAGTAGTAGCTGCCAGATAAGGCCCTCCCAATGGAAATTGGAGGGCACATAGATGCATAGGCCTCGTTCTGTGGGCAAGATTACTAAGACTTGTTTAACAAGAAGCCCGTCTCACCCCACGTTGCTCGACACAGCTAGGACCAGTCGTCGCAGTCGATGTTATTTCTGGTTCGAATGTAAACTTAATTCTAATTTACCGGTAAATTAAACAAGAGACAAATACAAAAAGCCTTGTTTAACTTTATGAAAAGTGAATGGTTCAAATCCCGGAGGTGTTAAGGCTTTTATAGTCTCACGTATCGAAATAGTCAGGGGAAAAAAATGCAGTGACATTAATTGGCTGTCGCGAGAGAAGGTTGAATTTTAGAAGAAAAGTAAAGGCATTTGCATGGAGGGAGAATGGCAAGCCATATAGGGGTAACAATACTCAGTAGAATGTACCAATATTTGAGCCCTGACCTGCCAGTCACCCCCTCCACACCTTTGTCCCCATGTTCACCGACACGGGTAAGGTACGAGTTATTTGTAGTTTAATATTGACTACTCTCTGTTGTTAATCACATTTTTTTTTATCGGGTTAGAAACTGGAAAATGTTACATTGAAAAACACACTGCCAATGCAAAATTAGATATAATTTATTTCAAGTTTTTGTAAAAGCTCTCTTGTGGACTTAGAACCATACACAAAGTCCGACAAACGCACATGGAATGGCCCAAATGTGTCCTAAGTCTGACTGTATATTTAACTTTATGTTAGGCACTTTTTGTGTGTCAGTGTTCAGCTAGTGCCGTCAATAATAACATATTAGAGCAATTCTAGGAAAATTCTAACTAAAAATGACCAGCAGTTACAATGTTGACCTAGTCTTATGGTGGCTGTTAATATGACGGCTTCCCAGTGCCAGGCAAAGAATGTCAACCAGTTATAACAATGGCTGCATCCCTTATACAAAAGATACAATTTAGCTAGTTATTGTTGTGTGTATAGAAATAGTATATTATGTATATACTACCATAGCTGCCTATATAAAATATACATATATATTATTATTATCATTATTAATATTGTTATTATTTTTATTATCATCATTACCGCGTCTTACTACCCGTTCGGGTTATACGCACTTACGCTAATGTGTAATGGTAGGGTGATTTTGAGATATTAAATAGAGGACCTACAGTTTAACGTGGAATCCGAACCACGGTGGAGGCCTGGCATTCCCCACATTCACAAGATGTCTTGTCAGAGGTGAAGGAAGGGTTTGGTCATCAGATAAATCTCTGCCGGGACAGAGAATTGAACCCCGGACCCCCAACACAGAAGTCCGACACCTTACCTCTAGACGCCATGTCACTACACATATATACAAGTTGTATCTATATATATGAATATTTGTAAAAATATTACTACTTAGAACAAATAACAGTTTTTATTTTGCTTTCACCGCCTCGGTGGCGTAGTTGGCTAACGCGCTAGCGTGTTGAGCCAGACTGCTGAGGACGGGGAGATCGAGGTTCGAATCTCGGTCGGGTGAACTGGGGGGGGGGGGTTTCCTAAATGGTTTTCCACTCTCCCTCCACGCAAATGCGGGTTCACTTCCTCTAATTTGACCTTCCCAATTCCTAATCAATTTGCGTAGTTAGTACTTAAAGCGTATAACCCGAACGGGTAGTAAGACGCGGTGCTAATATTATTATTTTGCTTTCAAATTGTATAATATATATTTTATTGCCATTGATATGATTTATAAAATGCTAAAGTTGCATAATATAATTAGACGCATGCATATTTTAAAGTAAGTTTAGTAACTCTCGTCAATTTCAGATACTTACCTTCCTACGGGATCTTACTAACGTGTCAGAGCGCTGTTCTAGGCTAAAACGTTGATAATTTATCATCAAGCATATTTGTTTGATTGAGGAGTTGGGAGAGGATAAAGAGAGAGAGGAACAATTTGCAGAGAAACAAGAGCTGTCAATTACTGGTTCCGGAAGAACGGAAGTGGAGTGAAGTAGCTGTTTTACATATCCGACTCGCGCGAGAACAATAAGGGACACTCAGAGCAACAACAGCTCATGTGTCGACATATAACCTCTCTCCAAATTGATGAACTCCTCTTTAAAGGACAGGCCCATAGATACACATACCTCCGTCAATGTGTTTGTATATTTTAAAATAACAAACTGTCTCTGATTTATTGAATGGGGAGTGTTTTCTCATATCTGTAATTTAGAGTTAGTGATTTGTTGGAGTGAGAAAATGGCACAGATGAACTGGCTCCCAGGTTATCACTAACATTTTCCCCCCAGGGTGGATTGGATACTGCTGCTACCTTGCATTACAATATATCTCCTGAGGAAGCTTGGGAAAATATATCCTATCCTATATCCCCCTCTTAATAATAATTAATTTTACCTCTAAAACTATGAACGGAGTATTTAACGTTCAACTGGATGCCTTATCCTGAAATGAAGACTGGTGAGAATAATTTGATTCGTTTCAAATGTAAGATTATACTATGTAGTGTACAATCCACCTCTTTAAAGAGCCTTACAGTCGAATCAACGGTGACCAATTAACCGATCTCTCACATAAAAAGTGCCCAATCAACCACCGCCGAGGAGAGGAGCTACACTTATTGGCCTACTGTAAGAGATACAGTGTTCAAACGCCACGGCTTACTCTCCCTCGAGAAACGTTAGTGTCGCGATGCGTTTAGGGGAAGTTAATCATGATAGATCTATTCACGATACTCTAAAAAGATACACACATGGATCATACAGAGAACACACATGGTGAGTGTTTGTTTGTAAGGTATTTTATTAAATAAATCATCACTATATTAATAACATAGAGAGAAACTCAGATACAATAAAAGTTAACACCCGCCCGAAGGGCTCTTGAAAACTAGTCTTATATATAAAAATTAATAAAACAACATGTAGATCTGTGGCACTCTGACGGGCTGATAATAAACTCTCTCTCAGGAGGAGGGTGCGAAGATAATTATAAAAACTGCCCTATCACCCCTATATGGTCGACTTTGATCTTCAAATTTAATTTAACAATTAACACTAAAGAACTTATAGTAAATGAAAGTTTGATTGATTAAACATACTAATGGTAAACGTAATAAATTTGATTTATTGGCATGATAGTTGTCAGGAACAGGTACATAGATAGGATGTTGTGAATAAATATAGATATGATTCAAGTCAATTTTGGAAATCTCTTTGGAATTTTTTGACAATTAGGAAACTTTAACTCAAGTGTGGGAATGTGGTTATTTTATTTTATTCTGACGAGTTAGAGTTGAATAATATGTCTAATATGTTGACTAATAGGTATGTATATATTATGTGAGAACTAGTAACGATTAGTTATGATTCTTGGTAAACAAACAATATCCTTGTTCTTGACCGCCCATTATTTACTAATTATCGCTGATTGAGAGGAGTAGGAATACTATTAAGTTCAGAGCTTGTTTAATAATTGTTGTCTTAGGAAACTGGTAGGGAATTCATCCTTTTTTCACTCAGGAAAAAGTGAAGAGCTTCTAATATAATAAATTACTCTAGTGATTTGTTAATTTTCCACCATTTGTACTTATATTGTATTATAATACCTATCACATGGTCATTGGAGTTTGTAGACTATTTCTATTATGATTGTCCTAGAATATGATACGCTTTGTTCTGTTAAAACAATTGATAAATATTGACTTCTCACTTATATATCATTATAAAAAAGAATGATAAATTAGGAAACAAGATGACTGGTTTATTTACGTTAGTAAAAATAAATATTTTTGCCTTGATTTTCGAATTCGTGATTTATTTAATCCTAACTTCTTTGTTGGTTGAGCTTACTGCTTACTTATTCTTTCTTTCGGGGGTTTTTGGCACATAATATATGAACCACTCGTCTGTACTGACATTCTACTCTGTCTCTCAGTACCGCCTATGTAATTTCTGTACTGACATCCTACTCTGTCTCTCAGTACCTCCTTTGTAACTTCCGTACTGACATTCTACTCTGTCTCTCAGTATCTCCTTTGTAACGTCTGTACTGACATTCTACTCTGTTTCTCAGTATCTCCTTTGTAACGTATGTACTGACATTCTACTCTGTCTCTCAGTACTTCCTTTGTAACGTCTGTACTGACATCCTACTCTGTCTCTCAGTACCTCCTTTGTAACGTCTGTACTGACATTCTACTCTGTCTTTCAGTACCTCCTTTGTAACGTCTGTACTGACATTCTACTCTGTCTCTCAGTATCTCCTTTGTAACGTATGTACTGACATTCTACTCTGTCTCTCAGTATCTCCTTTGTAACGTCTGTACTGACATTCTACTCTGTCTCTCAGTATCTCCTTTGTAACGTCTGTACTGACATCTACTCTGTCTCTTCAGTATCTCCTTTGAACGGTCTGACAATGGATTTGTACCTGATGACATTCTACTCTGATCTCTAGTACTCCTTTGTAACGTATGTACTGACATTCTACTCTGTACTCTCAGTATCTCCTTTGTACGTCTTGTATGACATTTCTACTCTGTTTCAGTATCTCCTTTGTAACGTATGTACTGACATTCTACTCTGTCTCAGTATCTCCTTGTAACGTATGTACTGACATCTACTCTGTCTCCAGTACCTCCTTGTAACGTTGTACTGACATTCTACTCTGTCTCTCAGTACTCCTTTGTAACGTATGTACTGACATTTACTCTGTCTCTCAGTATCTCCTTTGTAACGTCTGTACTGACATTCTACTCTGTTCTCAGTATCTCCTTTGTAACGTATGTACTGACATTTACTCTGTCTCAGTATTCCTTTGTAACGTCTGTACTGACATATACTCTGCTCTCAGTACTTCCTTTGTAACGTCTGTACTGACATCTACTCTGTTTCTCAGTATCTCCTTTGTAACGTATGTACTGACATTCTACTCGTTCTCAGTATTCCTTTGTAACGTTGTACTGACTTCTACTCTGTCTCTCAGTACTTCCTTTGTAAACGTCTGTACTGACATTTACTCTGTCTTTCAGTACCTCCTTTGTAAAGTCTGTATGACATTCTACTCTGTCTTCAGTACCTCCTTTGTAACGTCTGTACTGACATTCTACCTGTCTCTCAGTATCTCCTTTGTAACGTCTGTACTGACATTCTACTCTGTCTCTCAGTATCTCCTTTGTAACGTCTGTACTGACATTCTACTCTGTCTTCAGTATTCCTTTGTAACGTCTGTACTGACATTCTACTCTGTCTCTCAGTATCTCCTTTGTAACGTCTGTACTGACATTTACTCTGTCTCAGTATCTCCTTTGTAACGTATGTACTGACATTCTACTCTGATCCTCAGTACTCCTTTGTAACGTTGTACTGACATTTACTCTGTTTCTCAGTATCTCCTTTGTAACGTCTGTACTGACATCCTACTCTGTCTCTCAGTATCTCCTTTGTAACGTCTGTACTGACATTCTACTCTGTCTCTCAGTATCTCCTTTGTAACGTCTGTACTGACATTCTACTCTGAATCTCAGTACCTCCTTTGTAACGTATGTTACTGACATTCTACTCTGTCTCTCAGTATCTCCTTTGTAACGTCTGTACTGACATTCTACTCTGTTTCTCAGTATCTCCTTTGTAACGTATGTACTGACATTCTACTCTGTCTCTCAGTACCTCCTTTGTAACGTATGTACTGACATTCTACTCTGTCTCTCAGTAGCTCCTTTGTAACTTCTGTACGGTCCCAAAGTTCCTTTAAGATTAGTTATAAAAAAGAGGCTACAAGATAGGGATGTACCGATGCGGATACCGATTAATCGTTATCGAGGGACTATTAGTGCATTGGCAATTAATCGTAATCAACGATTATTATGTTGATTAATCGTTTTTTAAAGTAAAATTAGAAGCAAAATTTTTCTAGGTGGGAGTTTAGTGATAAAAAAACTATTATATAAACACTACATCTGGGTTGCGGGCTATGCAAAGATTACATAACCAGACAAAGAAATAATAAGTTAATACCGTTGATAAAACTAACAATCTACTCACAACTTTCACCTATTAGGCATAAAATATATATTTATGCATAACATCTTTTTGTATTAATTACATTAACTGTTATCATTCTCTTAAGCATATTCCCCAATTGTTATTAATAAATTATCGATAATCGGGATTAATCTGTGTAAAAAATCGTAGAATGAACAATGAATTTTAACAATCGGTAATAGGCTTTAGTGAATCGGAGCACCTCTGCTATAAGATATAGGCTTAACACCTTAATTGAACAGGTAGGTGAACATTTATCGACACTAGTAGTTGTTTACTTTACCGTTGATTTGGTTTTTATAAGATTCACATTTTTTCTAAAATGGATAAAGGTAATATTTACTTACTACAACTAGGAGGGAAATGAGTACATTTCCTTCACCCTCCCCCCCCCCCCCCCCTGTTACTTTCATTGGGGAAGGTTTATATAATATTCTTCAATCCTTAATTAGATTCACATGACATGAAACATTGAACAAACTTGATTAGACTCATCCTCTTTTTCATGTCTTAATACTTCTTATCATCCACACATGAATGTGACTAGTCCCTACCTAATATGTTGTGTTCAAGTTATGAAGGAGAAAGGAGAGTATTGGTAGCCTATATAAGCAAACCTTTAATACAACAAGCTTTGATATTTTTATCAATCAAATTACTATCCTATACTGAAAGAGTTATTTTTAAAAAGAGCTACAAAGATCACAGCAGTTAGCAGAGAGACGCTAGACTTTGCGTCAAAAGTTATTATGGCCGACCACTTTGCGAAAGCAAAGTCCTTATAAGCACAAATATTTTCCTAGTAGCGTGACACTAATTAACGAAGACATTTTACTTGTCCTTTCGTTTGCGTTACGAGATTATGTTTGCTATTTTTTGTAATTTATTAGGAGTTTCGTGTTACATGATTTAAACTTGCCATCTCATTAGCCCAATATAATAATCTCAAAACTTGTTTGTGTGTTTTACACATAATCCAACTTTAAATCGGCATATATCATAATGTGGGACAATAGTGGGGATAGTACGCTTACATTGAGTGTTAAAATAATATTTTCATTGAAACACATTATCAAAATTCATTACTATTCAACATAAACACTGATAATTCTGTTGACAAGATAATAAAAATGTAGGCCTAATCTGTTTAAGAAGCCTCAAAAAACTTTAATAATGTAATTCTATTCAAACTGAATCATAAATACAGTAGTAATTACTATCCACATTAATGTGAGTTGTAGGCATATGAAATATTTCAGCAAAGACTGGAAATAACCAAAATAGGCCCTATATTAATGTTTACATGCGGTTTGGCGTAGGCCTAGGTTTTTTAATCATAAAAGGTTCACTAAATTTATTTGAAACCTATAATTAGTTGTTAGACCTATTTATACTGAAGTGAATAAATTGCAAACAACTCATTATAAAGAAATATAATATCCTTATATTCTTAATCACTTAACTAAAGTCTCAATAATTCCCTTTAAATAAAAAATGCATTTTATTATTCTTAGCCATCCAAACCACCTATCGTTCCTTTTTTTGTTAACTTAGTAGGACGACTGTGTATAAATGCCCATTGTTTTGACACTAAGTTATCGAAAATATTCAGTGTAAACACAATCTTTGGCAGATCTTGAACGCTTTCATCAACTTTAAGTAACTAGTTTTATTTTCTAAGATCTTTACACAGCATATTTGATTCACTCTCAAACGTGAGAACATTTTCAACACTGTAAATTAATAAAGTTAGCACAAAGTAGGCCTATATATGTTCAAGTGGAGTACCGCATAGATAGGTGATTTTCTTTATCTAACCTCAACTTAATCAAATAAAATTTAAAACACCTTATTTTAGGCCTATATCTTTGAACGTTCACTTTTTGACTCAACAAAATCAAAAACTGTTTTAAAATAATCTTACTAAGAAAGCCAAAATGCAAAAAATATTAGTTTACTGTTTGATAAGTGTTGTTTTTGAAACAAAGTTTTATAAGGCATATTTTTTTAGTTATAAATTAAAGTTATTTTAGATTAAAATAGGCCTAAATATAAGGAGAAGTCTATATTATATACTGTTGAAATTATTTTTAATTAATGGAATAAATCACACTTGTTCCAGTATCAACATGAATATATGAAGAATAAAGTATTGGGTCGTAAAGCATACATCTTACAAAAAATATTGTATTTTTTATTAGCTAACTTCTCATACTAATTTATTCATTTCCCGTGTGACATTACTATTTTAATGCATAGTCACATGATTTTTTGACTACAATATGTTATGTGTATTGAATAACGTAGGCCTAGTATTTTTCATTTCAAATCGTAGGCAAACAAAATTATGCAAGAGATTTATTAAATTAAGCTAGGTTAAATCTTTCTTGCAAATAATGTGACTTGTGATCAGCTGTTTGAGAAAACAAAAATAAATGAATAATGTTCATTCATGAATACCAGCATTCTTGAAATAAATGTACCTAATTTCTAGCCTCTAGTTTCTTAAAAGTTAATATTCTTTGGGAAAGTGTTGCCAACTGTTGACGCATACTGATTTTATTCTGTGCGTTGACGCTAGAAGTAAATTCGAAGCTAAAACTAGCGGACGATACAAAGTGTGGTGGTCATAATAACAAAACGGTATCCTTTCCCCTAAAGCGAAGCTTACTAGCGGTAGCAACTAACTTGCGTTGAATGTTCATAATAACCCTGAAGGTTAAACGGTGATAGATGTACATAATCTAATTTTTAAATAAATACTGCTTTTCTCAGGATGGAACCGATACTTTTTACTTACTTTTGTTTTATTTTTCTTAGAATTATTTTATAAAATTTAACGCCATTTTTACTCAACTATCTACTCCAAACACGTTATACAACTATACAGAAGTAACGTCTGTTACGTGTCAAACGAGACTATAGTAAAAAAAATAGATTCTAATCCTTGTATTCTTGCATTGTGCAAGGTTATGTGTAGATATTTTTATGTGTTTTTTTATCTCTTCCTAACTTAAAATTTTACTCCTTCCCCATTGATCAATAAACGTTCCAGTGTCCATGACTTTCTCACTTTTAAATATCATGAGCAAATTAAAGGATTAATTTAAAATATTTAACGTGCACTTTCTGAATTGAGAGACTATATATCAGTTCAAGACTTACAAACTAGTTTAAATCTAGAGCAGACACAGTCCCCCTGTCACCAATTAGCTACTGATAAAGATGAAAACCCAATTTCCCTAACGATAATTTATTCAGCTTTGTCAAAAATTGAACCAGGAAACCTTATTTTAGTGGGCAGACACGCTAAGGCTCTACGTTGTCGTATTATAATAATAATACCCAGCATATCGGGGTTTGGTTCGCACTGGGTGAGTTAAATCCGGTTGGACATTTTCAAGTTTTTCTTCGAATGGATTATGATAAATGTTATCAAAATCCATTATCTTAATTCTGTGACCTAAAATTAGTTGGTGTACGTAGCAGTGTGGGAATAGTTGCATTGCCAAATAAACCAAAATAAACGATCCATTCGAGTTAGACGCTTGTAAATACAATAAACAAACAAAACTTTCATAATTTGGCAAAAGACGTTCTTGCTCTTACGGCATAATTTGACACGCTCGTGTCTACAGCGCATGCGCCGCAGGAAATAACCCTGCGCGCGCGCCTTGTCCTCACGATTCATGCTCTTTCCGGTTTAAAAGGGAAAAAAAAGTTTTAAAACGTTGGGACGGATTTATTTGAAAGTGTCACCGTAATATCAGGAAATGTACGACAGGCCATTAAGAGTATTCAAGTATACATGCGTGAATAAATCTTTTAGAAAGGTATTGTTCGGTGTCTTTTGTCTGTGGGAAAGACACATGTTCTCTCATGTTCTTTATCTTACAAGTGATACCACATATCTCACAAAATAATATGCTTTTTTTATAATAACAGAATAACAGCAGTAATTTACAATGTTTGGTGGTTCTTAAGAAAACAACACACAGGATAGCGAGATATTCAACATACATATTTTATTAGCTATTTTATTAATAATTAATATAGTTGACTCGAAGCAGTGGCTTACAGGTGAACAATTTAAAAAACGAAATCCTTACCATTTATTTATAATAGATTGTGTTGTAATGTTTTTTTTTAAATGCGGACCATGCAATACCATATACTATAGATCCAAGATTTTCGAATGTTTAGACAAATGAGACAGGTGGGAGGAAATTAAAATTTAGAGCAATTATAGGAATATTTGCCTGAGTGGAGAGTGGTAAACCCTTTTGAAAAAAACACATTAATGCACATAAAAGGGATGAGACTAGTTCTTTCTGAGTTAACAGAGCGTACGAGACAGGCGTCTTAGCCCTAATGCTCACTAGTGTGGCTGTCTATGATATAATCTAATCAAGTTGCACTGAAGATAGGTGTAGCTTTCTAGGATATAATCTAATCCAGTTGCACTGAAGATAGGTGTAGCTTTCTAGGATATAATCTAATACAGTTGCACTGAAGATGTGTAGCTTTCTTGGATATAATCTAATCCAGTTGAACTGAAGATAGGTGTAGCTTTCTAGGATATAACCTAATCCAGTTGCACTGAAGATAGGTGTAGCTTTCTAGGATATAATATAATACAGTTGCACTGAAGATAGGTGTAGCTTTCTAGGATATAATCTAATACAGTTGCACTGAAGATGTGTAGCTTTCTTGGATATAATCTAATCCAGTTGAACTGAAGATAGGTGTAGCTTTCTAGGATATAACCTAATCCAGTTGCACTGAAGATAGGTGTAGCTTTCTAGGATATAATATAATACAGTTGCACTGAAGATAGGTGTAGCTTTCTAGGATATAATCTAATCCAGTTGCACTGAAGATATGTAGCTTTCTAGGATATAATCTAATCCAATTGCACTGAAGATGTGTTGCTTTCTAGGATATAATCTAATCCAGTTGCACTGAAGATAGGTGTAGCTTTCTAGGATATAATCTAATCCAGTTGCACTGAAGATGGGTGTAGCTTTCTAGGATATAATCTAATCCAGTTGCACTGAAGATAGGTGTAGCTTTCTAGAATATAATCTAATCCAGTTGAACTGAAGATAGGTGTAGCTTTCTAGGATATAATCTAATCCAGTTGCACTGAAGATAGGTGTAGCTTTCTAGGATATAATCTAATACAGTTGCACTGAAGATGTGTAGCTTTCTAGGATATAATCTAATCCAGTTGAACTGAAGATAGGTGTAGCTGTCTAGGATATAATCTAATCCAGTTGCACTGAAGATAGGTGTAGCTTTCTAGGATATAATCTTATTCAGTTGCACTGGGATAGATGTAGCTTTCTAGGATATAATCTAATCCAGTTGCACTGAAGATAGGTGTAGCTTTCTAGGATATAATCTAATCCAGTTGCACCGAAGATGTGTAGCTTTCTAGGATATAATCTAATACAGTTGCACTGAAGATGTGTAGCTTTCTAGGATATAATCTAATACAGTTGCACTGAAGATGTGTAGCTTTCTAGGATATAATCTAATCCAGTTGAACTGAAGATAGGTGTAGCTTTCTAGGATATATCCTAATACAGTTGCACTGAAGATGTGTAGCTTTCTAGGATATAATCTAATCCAGTTTAACTGAAGATAGGTGTAGCTTTTTAGGATATAATCTAATCCAGTTGCACTGAAGATAGGTGTAGCTTTCTAGGATATAATCTAATCCAGTAGAACTGAAGATAGGTGTAGCTTTCTAGGATATAATCTAATCCAGTTGCACTGAAGATAGGTGTAGCTTTCTAGGATATATTCTAATACAGTTGCACTGAAGATAGGTGTAGCTTTCTAGGATATAATCTAATACAGTTGCACTGAAGATGTGTAGCTTTCTAGGATATAGTCTAATCCAATTGCACTGAAGATCTGTTGCTTTCTAGGATATAATCTAATCCAGTTGCACTGAAGATAGGTGTAGCTGTTTAGTATATAATCTTATCCAGTTGCACTGAAGATAGGTGTAGCTTTCTAGGATATAATCTAATCCAGTTGCACTGAAGATAGGTGTAGCTTTCTAGGATATAATCTAATCCAGTTGCATTGAAGATGTGTAGCTTTCTAGGATATAATCTAATCCAGTAAGATAGGTGTAGCTGTCTAGGATATAATCTAATTCAGTTGCACTGGGATAGATGTAGCTTTCTAGGATATAATCAAATCCAGTTGCACTGAAGATAGGTGTAGATTTCTAGGATATAATCTAATCCAGTTGCACTGAAGATAGGTGTAGCTTTCTAGGATATAATCTAATCCAGTTGCACTGAAGATAGGTGTAGCTTTCTAGGATATAATCTAATCCAGTTGCATTGAAGATGTGTAGCTTTCTAGGATATAATCTAATCCAGTAAGATAGGTGTAGCTTTCTAGGATATAATCTAATACAGTTGCACTGAAGATGTGTAGCTTTCTAGGATATAGTCTAATCCAATTGCACTGAAGATCTGTTGCTTTCTAGGATATAATCTAATCCAGTTGCACTGAAGATAGGTGTAGCTGTTTAGTATATAATCTTATCCAGTTGCACTGAAGATAGGTGTAGCTTTCTAGGATATAATCTAATCCAGTTGCACTGAAGATAGGTGTAGCTTTCTAGGATATAATCTAATCCAGTTGCATTGAAGATGTGTAGCTTTCTAGGATATAATCTAATCCAGTAAGATAGGTGTAGCTGTCTAGGATATAATCTAATTCAGTTGCACTGGGATAGATGTAGCTTTCTAGGATATAATCTAATCCAGTTGCACTGAAGATAGGCGTAACTTTCTAGGATATAATCTAATCCAGTTGCACTGAAGATGTTTAACTTTCTAGGATATAATCTAATCCAGTTGCACAGAATATAGGTGTAGCTTTCTAGGATATAATCTAATCCAGTTGCACTGAAGATAGGTGTAGCTTTCTAGGATATAATCTAATCCAGTTGCACTGAAGATGTGTAGCTTTCTAGGATATAATCTAATCCAATTGCACTGAAGATGTGTTGCTTTCTAGTATATAATCTTATCCAGTTGCACTGAAGATAGGTGTAGCTTTCTAGGATATAATCTAATCCAGTTGCACTGAAGATAGGTGTAGCTTTCTAGGATATAATCTAATCCAGTTGCATTGAAGATGTGTAGCTTTCTAGGATATAATCTAATCCAGTAAGATAGGTGTAGCTGTCTAGGATATAATCTAATTCAGTTGCACTGGGATAGATGTAGCTTTCTAGGATATAATCTAATCCAGTTGCACTGAAGATAGGCGTAACTTTCTAGGATATAATCTAATCCAGTTGCACTGAAGATGTTTAACTTTCTAGGATATAATCTAATCCAGTTGCACAGAATATAGGTGTAGCTTTCTAGGATATAATCTAATCCAGTTGCACTGAAGATAGGTGTAGCTTTCTAGGATATAATCTAATCCAGTTGCACTGAAGATGTGTAGCTTTCTAGGATATAATCTAATCCAATTGCACTGAAGATGTGTTGCTTTCTAGGATATAATCTAATCCAGTTGCACTGAAGATAGGTGTAGCTGTCTAGGATATAATCTAATCCAGTTGCACTGAAGATAGGTGTAGCTTTCTAGGATATAATCTAATCCAGTTGCATTGAAGATGTGTAGCTTTCTAGGATATAATCTAATCCAGTAAGATAGGTGTAGCTGTCTAGGATATAATCTAATCCAGTTGCACTGAAGATAGGTGTAGCTTTCTAGGATATAATCTAATCCAGTTGCACTGAAGATAGGTGTAGCTTTCTAGGATATAATCTAATCCAGTTGCACTGAAGATAGGTGTAGATTTCTAGGATATAATCTAATCCAGTTGCACTGAAGATAGGTGCGGCTTTCTAGGATATAATCTAATACAGTTGCACTGAAGATGTGTAGCTTTCTAGGATATAATCTAATCCAGTTGCACTGAAGATGTGTAGCTTTCTAGGATATAATCTAATCCAGTTGCACAGAATATAGGTGTAGCTTTCTAGGATATAATCTAATCCAGTTGCACTGAAGATAGGTGTAGCTTTCTAGGATATAATCTAATCCAGTTGCACTGAAGATGTGTAGCTTTCTAGGATATAATCTAATCCAGTTGCACTGAAGATGTGTAGCTTTCTAGGATATAATCTAATCCAGTTGCATTGAAGATTGGTGTAGCTGTCTAGGATATAATCTAGTCCAGTTGCACTGAAGATAGGTGTAGCTTTCTAGGATATAATCTAATCCAATTGCACTGGGATAGATGTAGCTTTCTAGGATATAATCTAATCCAGTTGCACTAAAAATAGGTGTAGCTATCTAGGATATAATCTAATCCAGTTGCACTGAATATAGGTGTAGCTTTTTAGGATATAATCTAATCCAGTTGCACTGGGATAGATGTAGCTTTCTAGGATATAATCTAATCCAGTTGCACTGGGATTGATGTAGCTTTCTAGGATATAATCTAATTCAGTTGCACTGGGATGGATGTAGCTTTCTAGGATATAATCTAATCCAGTTACACTGAAGATAGGTGTAGCTTTCTAGAATATAATCTAATCCAGTTGCACTGAAGATAGGTGCGGCTTTCTAGGATATAATCTAATCCAGTTGCACTGGGATGGATGTAGCTTTCTAGGATATAATCTAATTCAGTTGCACTGGGATAGATGTAGCTTTCTAGGATATAATCTAATCCAGTTGCCCACAAGATAGGTGTAGCTGTCTAGGATATAATCTAATCCATTTGCTCTGAAGATAGGTGTAGCTTTCTAGGATATAATCTAATTCAGTTGCACTGGGATATATGTAGCTTTCTAGGATATAATCTAATCCAGTTGCACAGAAGATAGGTGCGGCTTTCTAGGATATAATCTAATCCCGTTGCACTGAAGATAGGTGTAGCTTTCTAGGATATAATCTAATCCAGTTACACTGAAGATAGGTGTAGATTTCTAGGATATAATCTAATCCAGTTGCACTGAAGATGTGTAGCTTTCTAGGATATAATCTAATCCAGTTGCATTGAAGATTGGTGTAGCTGTCTAGGATATAATCTAGTCCAGTTGCACTGGGATAGGTGTAGCTTTCTAGGATATAATCTAATTCAGTTGCACTGGGATATATGTAGCTTTCTAGGATATAATCTAATTCAGTTGCACTGGGATATATGTAGCTTTCTAGGATATAATCTAATTCAGTTGCACTGGGATATATGTAGCTTTCTAGGATATAATCTAATCCAGTTGCACAGAAGATAGGTGCGGCTTTCTAGGATATAATCTAATCCCGTTGCACTGAAGATAGGTGTAGCTTTCTAGGATATAATCTAATCCAGTTACACTGAAGATAGGTGTAGCTTTCTAGGATATAATCTAATCCAGTTTGCACTGAAGATAGGTGTAGCTGCCTTGAAATAATCCAAGGCAAATACACTGAGGAAGTTTTTCCAATATTGACTGTTTTAACATAATTGATGCCATATCTTCTTTCATTTCTAATGTGTGTTAATTTTCTTATCATTATTCTACGTATTCCTACTTCATATTTTAAGATAGTAAATCAAATAATTATCTTGAAACTTTTAGCTTTAAATAATGTGTTTCTATTTAAATATTCTGCCACCAGATTAGGCAATGTGTATTATTTAAATATGTGTATACAATGGCATATGGACACAAGATTTGAAGCCAGTGTATTTGACTTGGTGTCACTCTTAAAGATATAGTTGTATTATTAAACTCGAGTTTATGTATATAGTAATATGCATCATTTAGTACTTGGACTACATTTCAAGGCTCGTCCTGTCTCCCTGCTGGTGCCGGGAGTTCAGTGGTTTAATTCCAGCTGGATTGCTGAGGGCAATTTGGCCTAAATGGTTTTCCAGTCTCCCAGCAAGCAAATTCAGATACACTTCCTCAAAATTATACCTATCTAGATACGTCATTACTGTAATTCGAATCGATACAGCCAAGAAGGGTAGCTGTATTAGACTATTGTTAAGAAGAGGTTTCTTAATACTTTATAGGTATTTATAATAAATATTAAAATAACAACTCAAGGTCACATCACTTGTATTAATACGAAAAGTAGATCTAGTAATTTTTTGCAAATGTTAATTAAGGACATTTCGTTGAAAATTGGACTGTAGCAACACGCGGTGGAGTGTAAAATAATTGTAACCAAATATGTATTTAATTCGTGAATTTAAACCATTAATTCTCCCCATAAATCACGTCTTAATTACTATTTAGGGTACACGCATATTCTCATTGATGAAGAAGGGATTAAGAAGGTAGAATGTGGCAAATATATACCCGCATTTGGGTGAAGGGTGAGGAGGAAGCCTTTTAGGAAGAAACACCCTCGGGTCAAATATAGTATCTTATAGCTATAGAGTGACAACTTAGACAGTGTGACCACAGATCCGTGACTAAGCCACTAGTACTGTAGAATCATTAACTAACTCTAATCACCTCCTAAAATCTTGACTTGTCATCTGGTGGATGGATATGAATACGCTCTTCTTCACTACCAATCAGAAGCCTCGTTGTCGAACAAAGACAAACGGCTGGCTCTTCAATCGATCCACGGTTTGTCCTTGGTTCGAGCTCGGGGTATGGTTACCACCGCCTGTTGCCATGCAGTGAGAGTTTGATAAAGGGTTGGGGTAGGGGAAGGAAGAGATAGGTTGCCATGGCAACACATCTAGCAGGACGTGGCTTATCGACAGAGAAGAATATAAAACCTTAATTAGAAACTTTCTATGCGTTTTAATAATTAGGTTTCTCTATTATTTACTGTTATGAATACAGCTTTGATCAAACCTTATTTGAAAATGTATTATATATAATATTAATATAAAAAATAAATAGTATTGTTTCTAGTATACCTATGTATGAAAATAATTCCACGATTAGTAATTACTTTAAAGAACATTATAATTCAACATAGCCTGCCTTGTTGGCCACATGGTCTTAGGCGTCACTCTCGCAATAGACTAGACTGCCCATTAAAGGGAGAGCAGGGCATGAAACCCAGTCAGGTTTACTGAGGGGGTTTATTCCTATTGGTTTTTCCACTCCACCTCCACGTAAATTTGGGTACACTTAATCTAAATCCAACCTTACTCAACCCTAACTCATGATCGTAACTATTAATTAGTATAGATGTGCATAACCTGAACAGGTAGTAAGATGTGCTTCTAATAAAAGTAACAATAATAGTATTTACTCAACATAGAACACAGCCATTTAATAATGTTTCTAATTAATGATGTAATAATATTTATTTTACTATTATGTATGTAGAAACGGTTCATGATTAGTCATTACTCATTACCTTTAAGTATATACTGATTCCCTAAGGACACGGTTATTTGATGGCACTTTCCTCCCAGCCTAGTCTTGTCAGGTAAGCTGGTGACAGGAGATCGAACCCAACTGGGTCTACTTAGGTGTTAATTACTAAATGATTCCCCCCTTCCACTTAATTTAAATAAGGATATATTTCCTTTAAATTCAGCTTTTCCCTTCTTTGCCCCATCAATGTAAAATGTGAGAATAGCCTGGATGGATAGTAAGACGCATTTCAATATAAAAGTAATAATTGATTTTAACTAAAACCGTAGTAATCTAAATAATAAAGATAGGTAAAACACTGTACGAGGAAGAGGGTGAACTTACACAAATAGCAGAGAAAGTTTGGGTAGTCTGGACACTCCTTTAATATTTGATTATATTAATTTAGTACATTTGGAAATATTAATTATTGTCATTAATTCACGCTTATAAATGGGTTTCAGTTTGTAATTACATTTTTAAGCCTTTTTTTCTTTGAATTTAAAAATAAACACTTAATTCGCACATTTTAGATTGGGGCAAAGTATACCTACCTAGAATTTTATTTTATTGATTAAAATATATATTTTGTTTATAAACACGTTAATATGTTCAAGAACTTTAATCTATGGTCAAACCAAGGTCTCCGAAAGATGTATCCACCCAAGCATGGAGATGGGACAACAGGACTTCTAGCCACTATTACAGTAACTTCTCTTCACTTGATAATAATAATGGCTTGCCTGGGCTACATCGTTAGTAGCCCAGCAGTGGAAAGCTTGGCCAGTACTAATGTACCGCTGTCCAGGCACGCCCGAATGTAACAATCATACATCCTTTCCGTGGAGGCTCTTTCCATGTCCCCCTGAGGTGAGGGGATGATGACAGTGAGTAGGAGGGTAAACCTAACCTAAGCCTAACTAACCAAACCCAGGTGACCGTTGGAGTAATTCCCCTGTCGGAAGAAATACCCAAGGTACCGGATGGGAATCGAACCCGGGACCCTTAGGCTCGTAGCCAGGTGCAGTGAGCACTACACCACGGTCCACCAGAGATTGTAACCAGAGACCTTCAGTAGCTGTGACAGTAGGACCACGAGCACGCCACTCTGACCACGCGTACGTCGTGCCTGTGCAAATTGTGGCGGGATGAATCCATGGGTATTATTGGTGTGATGAATGGTCCACACCTCTCCTCCCTCCCCTCCCCCTCTTCTCTCTTCTGATCAATTTACTGAAGCTCTTCCCGGCTTTGCGGGGGTCCTTCTCTGGCTTCTGCACTCACCACCTCACGGCTGCAACAGAGGCGCAAGTACTCGTCCGTGGGGACCCCTGTTCTATTACACTGAGACTACCTAGCATTCCTCGCTACTTATCTAGCGGGCTCGGGTTAGATACCCGGTGGTACCATAGTATTTCTCCTAAAGGGGAGTTGAACTATTAATCACAATGGTCTGGTTAACTAGGCTTAAGTTGGGTTTAGGACTTCTACTGTCACCACATAATCACCATCATCATCATCACATCAATTAATCGGGGTAGCCTCAACTACAAAGTGCCCCAATCCCAGAAGACAAATACCGCCTTTGAGGTTTATTTTAATGTAAAGCTGTATGTATTGTTAAAATACTAATTCAGTACATCTATGAGTTAAACAGTCTTCTTGTTGATTGTCTGATGAGTGATGACACCTCTACAGAGCTCTTTGACCAATATTAAAACATTATCCGGCATTATAGATATATCACCAGGCCCCAGACAAATACGAGTACTATCAAATGTCCTGTTTTCTGAATTCTTAATTTGGGATCAGTTTGGTAATTTTCTTTCTTTGAATTGGGATGTTGTAGTTTTAAAATGATGATAAAACGGTTTCAATGCTCTCAATTCAACTGCTTTCTAACTGTCCTCGTGGTATAATGTACAGAGACCCTGGCTATAGGCCACGGGTTTGATACTCAACTGGTAACGGGGAATTATTGTCTAAAGAAGAATAATTCCCATGGTCACTAGAGTTCAGTTAATTAGTATTAGATTAGGTTAAGATGTTAATTGGTCTCACCCCATCATACTTACTATCATCGTCCTCTTATCCTATCTTGACACAGAAAGTATGTAAGCTACGATTAGTACATTCAGGCATCCTCTGGACAACGTTAGATTAGTACTGGCTAATATTTCCACAAACTTGGCTAAGTATTTATTTATTTCCAAAATTAGAACACAGTACCCCTCACCCCGATGCAAAGTTTGGTTTGAGCTGTATTACTTACCTAAGTAAAGTGAGTTCCCGGGGGTGAGAAGGACTCTTAAAACACCAACTGATAAATGGTTGAAACACAACTTTCTCGCTTATATCCGTATAAAACCACGCAAATATCGTGTCATATTTTATTTGGATCAGTTGAAATGAGTTGAGCTTTCTAGACTGGCTAAGCACACGACTTACACGATCACCCGCACCGGTTCCCAGTGGTGGGGAATCCAGGATTCAAACTCCAGACAAGTGTATTTAGATTATGTTTCCCTAAATATTTTTCCACTCCTCTTTCATCTTAGTACGGGTGCATTTACTCTAATATTACACCTTCCTTATCTTTGATCCATTAGTGTAGTTAAATGTGTGTATCTCAAACGGGGTGTGCGACGCAAGGTAAATACAACACTAACTTTTTATTATAAAATGCACACTACCCAGAACATCTTTCAACTATTCATCACTGAAAAGAAAAGACCCAAGCTCACTTATGATACATTTTTGGACCGTTTCACACGAATCACTTTATTGGACTCACAGTTCTGCAGACCAGAGCACTACCGATTGAGTTTTATGTTAGTTTCACAAAGTCAGTAGTTTAATTTGCTTAAGAAGTGTGTATTATTATTTATAAATTAATTAAATTAATAATAATACTATAGTAATGATTTATATAAAATATAATATAATAACATATAAAAAATAAGTAATTGATTAGTTCTCCTTTGTACTTCAAATTAATATGTACACACACAAGAATTTCTCAGGACATTATCAACAAAACGGGTCAGGTGTAGAGCAGATATGATAGTACCTTTTTATTATCAGCCTTAATTATTACAACACCTTCCATTGGTGTTTAATGTTCTGAAAATTTTACTGAAGGGTTTTCATATCTAATTTCAATGATGGTTTTGTATTTCATTTCAGTGCATCATCATTAAAATAATTAAGATAATTTTAAAGTTGGCTTCATTAGTTTTAAACAACTTCTGCCCCTTCACCATTCACATACCCGTACCCCAATACATTATTTGTTTGCATGTTGTTTATATATATATATTGGCACAGAGCGTTGCTCGGAGTACATCATAGAAGGTTGTCTACACGTTGTACCCACAATGATTTTATGATAGTTATTATTAAATTGTGGAGCAGGAGGGATCTAAAACCTAACTTAAGCCTAACTAACTAAATCCTGTTGACTGTTGTGATCATTCCACTTTTGTTAAATATACCTATGGTACCTACCGGGGATCAAGCCCGGGACCCCTAAGTTCAAGGACCGGTTTACTGACCACTATACCACTAGTCCTATTGTATTTGTATACATATATATATATATATATATATATATATATATATATACTTATAAAATAACATGTCCTGATTGACTGACTGACTGACTGACTGACAGACTGATTCATCATCGCCGAGCGCAAACTATCAAGGCTACAAGCATGAAATTCGGACTGTATATTCATTTTGTTATTTAGGCACCCACTAAGAAAGGATTTTAGAAAATTCCACCCCAAAGGGGTCGAAATAGGGGATGATAATATCTATGATAATGTGTATGAAAGTCCGTCATTTTGAAAGTTACATAAATAAAATTTTGTATTTCGGTTATTGACGTAAAACATATAAATACGTGTTTCAGGAATTTTGGAAATTTTATTTAATAAGGGATGAAAAAGGGGGTGAAAGTTTGTATCGGACTTGCATTATTTTTGATCTGAGGTCAAGTTATGGTCATCAACGTAACGTAATATTTTAAATTAATCTGTAAATACATATGTATATTTTCGTATTTGTATATAATCAACTTCCACGCGAGCAAAGCCGCGGGCAACAGCTATCTAGTATATATATATTATGGCCAGCTCTGTCATCAAGGTTAATATATATTCTGCATGAAAACAAACGTGTTCATTAATAGTAATAAATAGTTTCCACCTGCTGCGGGCCTGTTTTGCCCGAGGATGATCCAGTCGCTGGTGTTCAAAGTCGTTATGTCCGTCATGCCCGTAACCCCGGTCTCCGAAACCTTAGACCTCATTAGGTGGGGTCCCTTGCTCGCTCTGATGGACCGACATGACTTGACAACTTTTCACACTGAGTCTCTTGTACACTCCGGGAAATAAACTGGTCCTTTGCTGGACCTATCCAGTCCAGTTCAGAGCAGATATCTGGATTGCACTAGTGCGGATTCCCCGAAATAAAAACCTCGCTCATGCAGGAAATTAGATTTATTTATTAATTATTAATAGCTCTAGATGCTGAAAGATTCTAGAATTGAAAATTAACATGTTCCTAATAGTACTCTTAACGTACGTCAATGAACTCTGAACTTCAATATGGAAATAAACAAATAAAGAATTTGTCAAATAGAAGTTTTCATTCATATTGAATCAGGATAACTTCCTTTGCTTACAGTTGAGCTGAAATCTTTTCACGTTCTTACTCCCACCAACTATGAAATTAAGTAGATCCTAAAGATAATGTTCGAACCAGAAAACTTATCTAGAAGTGATTTTATACATTCTTATAGATTCCTTTAACCTCCATTTTGGCATGCACCATATTTTAAAATGATTGACCACTTCTTGAATTATATGGTATTTCATGAAGTCTGCATTTCTCCGGTAGACGGCCCCCTTAACAACAGGTTTCACTATTTTTGCTTTTATGGATAATCGAGAGCCAGAATTATTTACCTCCGAGACCACCTGAACAGAACTGGTTGGAGCAAGTGATGTAGGGGTAAACTAAACTATACCTCCACCTATGAGTACAGGGGTAAAGTTACAAGTCTTGTATTGACGAGTTTGCCTGTGAAATGCAGGTTTGGGCTCAAAAACCGGCCTTTGATGTAGTGAGGCCTTCCTTCCCAAAGATTTTCTATCCCCCCAACACGAAAGTGTGGATAATTTTCTCAAATTTTTCTTACAATCATCACTAATCCATTAATGATTTAAAATGTAGATATTCGAATGGGAAGTGAGACGCGGTGCAGAAAAATAATAACAAAACTTTAGTATTAATTAAATACAACGCAAGAGCTGTTATAACTGAGCAATCATCACGCAAGCTAGAAGGACTCGTGTAGGCTAGAGGACTCGTGTGGGCTATAGTACTCGTGTGGGCTATAGTACTCGTGTAGGCTAGAGGATTCGTGTAGGCTAGATTACTCATGTAGGCTAGAGGACTCATGTAGGCTATAGTACTCGTGTAAGCTAGAGGACTCGTGTAGGCTAGAGGATTCGTGTAGGCTAGAGGACTCGTGTAGGCTAGAGTACTCGTGTAGGCTAGAGGACTCGTGTAGGCTAGAGGACTCGTGTAGGCTAGAGTACTCATGTAGGCTAGAGGACTCGTGTAAGCTAGGGGACTCGTGTAGGCTAGAGGACTCGTTTAGGCTAGAGTACTCGTGTAGGCTAGAGGACTCGTGTAGGCTATAGTACTCGTGTAAGCTAGAGGACTCGTGTAAGCTAGAGGACTCGTGTAAGATAGAGGACTCGTGTAAGCTCGAGTACTCGTGTAGGCTAGAGGACTCGTGTAGGCTAAAGGACTCGTGTAAGCTAGAGGACTCGTGTATGCTAGAGGACTCGTGTATGCTAGAGGACTCGTGTAAGCTAGAGGACTCGTGTAGGCTAGAGGACTCGTATAAGCTAGAGGACTCGTGTAGGCTAGATTACTCATGTAGGCTAGAGGACTCATGTAGGCTAGAGGACTCGTGTAGGCTAGAGTACTCGTGTAAGCTATAGGACTCGTGTAAGCTAGAGGACTCATGTAGGCTAGAGTACTCATGTAGGCTAGAGGACTCGTGTAAGCTAGGGGACTCGTGTAAGCTAGAGGACTCGTGTAGGCTAGAGAACTCGTGTAGGCTAGAGGATTCGTGTAGGCTAGAGTACTCGTGTAAGCTATAGGGTTCATGGAAGCTAGAGTACTCGTGTAGGCTAGAGTACTCGTTTAGGCTAGAGTACTCGTGTAGGCTAGAGGACTCGTGTAGGCTAGAGGACTCGTGTAAGCTAGAGGACTCGTTTAAGCTAGGGGACTCGTGTAAGCTAGAGGACTCGTGTAGGCTAGAGAACTCGTGTAGGCTAGAGGACTCGTGTAGGCTAGAGGACTCATGTAGGCTAGAGGACTCGTGTAGGCTAGAGGACTCGTGTAGGCTAGAATACTCGTGTAGGCTAGAGTACTCGTGTAGGCTAGAGGACTCGTGTAGGCTAGAGGACTCGTGTAGACTAGAGGACTCGTGTAAGCTAAAGGACTCGTGTAGGCTAGAGTAATCGTGTAGGCTAGAAGACTCGTGTAGGCTAGAGGACTCGTGTAAGCTAGAGGACTCGTGTAGGCTAGAAGACTCGTGTAGGCTAGAGTACTCGTGTAGGCTAGAGGACTCGTGTAAGCTAGAGGACTCGTGTAGGCTAGAGTACTCGTGTAGGCTAGAAGACTCGTGTAGGCTAGAGTACTCGTGTAGGCTAGAGGACTCGTGTAGGCTAGAGGACACGTGTAGGCTAGAGGACTCGTGTAAGCTAGAGGACTCGTGTATGCTAGAAGACTCGTGTAAGCTAGAGGACTCGTGTAAGCTATAGGACTCGTGTAAGCTAGAGAACTCGTGTAAGCTATAGGACTCGTGTAGGCTAGAGAACTCGTGTATGCTAGAAGACTCGTGTAAGCTAGAGGACTCGTGTAAGCTATAGGACTCGTGTAGGCTAGAGAACTCGTGTAAGCTAGAGGACTCGTGTAGGCTAGAGTACTCGTGTAGGCTAGAGGACTCGTGTAGGCTAGAGGACTCGTGTAAGCTAGAGGACTCGTGTAGGCTAGAAGACTCGTGTAGGCTAGAGTACTCGTGTAGGCTAGAAGACTCGTGTAAGCTATAGGACTCATGTAGGCTAGAGAACTCGTGTAGGCTAGAGTACTCGTGTAGGCTAGAGTACTCGTGTAGGCTAGAAGACTCGTGTAAGCTATAGGACTCGTGTAGGCTAGAGTATTCGTGTAGGCTAGAGGACATTATTATATAATAAGGATAATCTACCACCAATTCTTACCGCTCGTTCAGGTTTAATGACAGTGTAGTCAATACGCAAATGTGTTAAGGTTGGGGAAGGTTGGATTTAGATGATGTGTACTCGCATTTGTGGAGAGGGAGAGAATAAAAACATTTAAGAAAACCAACTTTGGTACACCCAACCATGGTCCGAACCCCGATCTTCCCATCATTGACAGTTCAGTATATTGCAAGGGTGACATCTTAGACCATTTTACCACCAAAGTGGGTTTGAATGAGTTAAAGATATCAGTAACAAACGCGAGCTGGTTAAAAAATCTGACATTTATTAAAAGTGTTCTCATTTTGTTTTCATAGCATGTATCTTATTCAGAGACCGAATCAAATAATTGGAAGAACACATCACCACGTAACTTGTAATATTGTCCGTTTATTTTAGCTTGAAACAGTTTTTTTTCTTTTCAGTTAATTACTCGCAGAAGGGATATTTTTCTCACACAAAAAAAAGTACAAAATGTTACCAATTCTCAGATGACCTTTTTAATAAAATAAAATCACTATACTGTAATAGTTTTCAAACAAATCCAAATATAAAATAATGATTAAGTAGTAAACTACTCTACTTTTGTTTGTTTTTTAATTTTTTTAAACAAGAATTCAATGCTATTTATAATTTAAAACGCTCTCTAGCTATCTACGAGTAGTATAAACTTTAAAACCAGATCAACATCCATTCCTGTAAACCTATATTGGAGTTTTTTTTTTTATTGTAAACTGAATTTAAACCGCGAGATGATTTCAGTTCATGTTTCTGAATCAGAATTCGTTGGGTTGCAAAAATGTGAGTTTCATATATGAAAATCTAGAGGTGTAATTTAGGACAGGCTTAACGCACAATTCAAATATACATTTAGTAGTTTGGTGTCTGGGTGGACCTCTACTTAGTAATTACTGGAAATATTAATTAATGTCAGATGAAAGGAAACATGAATTAGGTCCATTGTTTTTGTAGTTTTTATAATAACACTTTTTTTTTTGCTGTTAATATAAATAAAATAAAATATCAGTAGTTGCGAATTTTCTACGGCTGGTAACATCAGCAGTTGTTGAATATCTTTCATGAGAATGATGCATTCGATGAGAAACTTCTTAAATGAAGAAAAAAAAGTTTTCATAAAGTTCCTAGATGAACTTTAAATATATTCAAGAATAATTGCTTATAATAGAGTTAACGGTAGAAAATTGAATTAAACCTATTTCCGGTCTTCCACTTTAATTCATAGTGCATAGAAAATATTTTACTATAAAAAAGGCAAGAATACTGGGCTTGTGTTCCCTACCGTTCCACGTCATGGCGAATCTGTGGTAATAATACGAACCAGATTGTACTGAGGACGTGGTGCATCACTCCCCAATGCTAGCATGTTTACTGCAAGTAACGTTTCGGAAAATATCCCCTCCCACACCCCCATGACACGAGCCAATAATTATATTTACTACTTGTCCGCATGTAAAACGTTACGTTATTAATCAAAGTATGAAGTGATGTCGTCGCTTTAAGAAGCTCTTTTCAATTCAGAGGATGATTAATTTAGTTAAGTAAGTGACTCTGGAAAGTAGACTTGATTATTACACTAATAAAGAATTATGAGCAAGTCATTACTATGCTATAAATACATTAACCTACTTCAATGGCCGCAGTGGTCTAAGGTCAGGACTCCCACAATAAACTATACTGCTGATTAGAGGGAGATAGGGGTTCAAATCCCGGCCGGGTGTATTGAGGGTGGTTTTACCTACGTAAATGGTTTTTCACTCTTCCTCCGGTAAAATGCGGGTACACGTCCTCTAAACTCAACCTTTCTCGTCCTTAATATTAATAGTGAAATTAGTACCTGTACATACGCGTATAACCTTAACGGGTAGTAATACGCGGAGCTAAAACAATAAACATTCAAACTGATTGTTATAATGCTCTTTGTTAATTACCCATGACCTTATTTATCCAACTTAAATTTTTAGTTAGCTATTAATATTAATATTACTTCAATTTATACTTTATATTATATATTTAAAAAAATGCAACCCTAACGTAAAATAGTATTTAAATGTTTTATTCTGCTTTGTCAAATTAATATAATTTTATTAAGAATAATAACAATAATAACCAGTTACAATACATTAATGATTAACCCTTAACTTTATTTACTCCATTCTATGTTTCTCGTGTAAGGTATGGAATAAACAACGTAGAACATGATTTTTTGACCGACAATTAAGTAAAACACTTTGAATTAAATTCTTGCAAACGCTATTTTGGTTTAAACATTAATACTACGTCAAAGATTTGTTTATAGGACGCAGTTCTCTTATATCTATAATAGACAAACCCACCATTTTTAATTGTGTCGCGATGTCTTATAGTATAATACAAAACAATTACTCCATTAGTTACGTCTCTCGAACAAATTGGTAAGATTCAAACAGACAGCTATGCAAAACATTTAAAAGAAATTAAAAAAACATTTTTCAGCTTTTATAAACATGTAGGATTATCTTCAAGATCCTTTAACCTTACATTCCTTGGACAAGAGCTTCTGTCGGAGAGCAGGTGTGTGATTACTTAGTCCCTCAAGTCAGAGAAAGGTGGGAGACTTTCTTAGTCCCTCAGTCAGAGAAAAGGTGGGTGACTACTTAGTCCCTCAGTCAGAGAAAAGGTGGGTGACTACTTAGTCCTTCAGTCAAAGAGCTGGTGGTGAATACTTAGTCACTCAGTCATAGAACAGGTGTGTGACTATTTAGTCGCTCAGTCAAAGAGCAGGTGGGTGACTACTAAGTCCCTCAGTCAGAGAGCAGGTGGGTGATTACTTAGTCCCTCAGTCAAGAGTAGTGGGGGACTACTTAGTATCGTCATTACAGGGGTGACTCTAATCTTCAGTCGGACTACTAGTCTCAGTCAGAGGCAGGTGGGTGACTACTAAGTCCCTCTGTCAAAAAGCTGGTGGGTGACCACTTAGTCCCTCAGTCAGAGAGCTAGTGGGTGACTACTTAGTCACTCAGTCATATAGCAGGTGGGTGACTACTAAGTCTCTAATCAGAGAGCTCGTGGGTGACTACTTAGTCCCACAGTAAGAGAGAAGGTGGGTGAATATTAAGTCCCTCAGTCAGAGAGCCAGTGGGTGACTACTTAGTCCCTCAGTCAAAGAGCAGGGGGGTGAATAGTCCTCATAGAGAGCGTTGATGAATACTTAGTCCCTCAGTCAGAAGAGGGGTGACTACTAGTCTCGTCAGAATCGGGTGACTACTTAGTCCCTCAGTCAGAAATCAGGGGGGTGACTACTTAGTCCCTCAGTCAGAATCAGGTGGGTGACTACTTGTCCTCAGTAGGGCAGGGCTACTAGTCCTTCTCCATCTTTAGTTCAGTCCTAGCAACGTTTCATGTGAAAGAATGATAACTAAGTATTTTTAGCTAAGCTGCTCAGCATATGTGAGTTTTTTAACGGGCACTTTCTGAACCTACTGACTATATCAACACACGAGAATTTCTTTGAGTGAGAGGGAAATGACCTACCTATTTTGACAGGAAAGGTATTTTCACAAACCTTTCAGGGTTGTTTTAACATGCCACACTACATGGGACCGATGGCTTTATTTACTCTCCGAAGGAAGTTGCGCTACATGTTTAGAAAAATTAGTTGATCCTGGTTGGGTTTGAACATTGGGTCCTGAAGTGAACATTTTTCCCCAAGATCATTAAGGTTGACTAGTTACCTATTATTTTATTGTTGTTTTTGTTGTGACTGTCATCAAAATCTATAAGTAACGGTCAGTCACAGTTACCTTAAACTAATCATCGATAAAATATGTAATAAAGGGTCAAATACACAACAAAAAGAGAGTAAACTACATAGATTAACGTATTTTTAAAATACGCCTGGATTCAAAAGCGACAGTTATATCCCATATTAATAATATTAATAGTATGTTTGTCACGAGCGTTGCTAGATATCTACTTCCCGCAGAGGACTGTAGTAGCTCCTGTTCACGAACATGTGCAACTAGAAGCAGAAAATTTAAAAGTTTTATTTTATTTCATTAAATTAATTAAAAACTGGGTCGTAAAAAGTAAAATGAAGAGTTTTTCTGTCTGTTTGAAGCAAAAATAAGCATTGTCCGGGGAACCCATGCAAGGGATTACATGGTTACCCTGAGCAACGTCAGGTAATTGTGATAGTAATATGTAACTAATTATTTCGATCAATAATATATTATGACGTCACAATGTGTGAGGGGAGAAAGGAGGGAATAACAGAATGTAGCACTATGAAAACTATTAATTTATAGGAAAAACCCTGGATATAACCAACCATCCCTACATGTACAAACAGACTTACAAACAATTATAGTCAGATATTCTAGTTACTGCAAGTTGTGAATCGTCCCAACTTATTTAATCAACTACCAACAGCCCAACAAGACTCTTAGATATTCCTTAAATCGAATTAGCCAAAATAAAATTGAAAATGTGAATCTTAAGATGTACTTTTAGGTACTTCAGGATTAGTAATCAATCATGTTATTTGATTTAAAATTAAAATAATTTTTTTTTTTGTTATTATTATTATTATTATATTAATTAACATCAATAATATTGAAGTATTATCTTGGCATGCAATGTTTAAAATTTATCAAATTAACATAAAGAGATTAATTATTAACTAAAATATTTTTTTTGCTTATATTTTCCTCTAGAGTGAAGATATATGTCCATCTCCTAAGAGTTGAATGGTTCAGGAAATGTATTAACTTGAGCATTAGTGAAAAGAATCTCTAATTAAATATTGACAGATCACACAGCTTTCCACTCTTTCTTGTACCTTTCGAGCGTTTTGATCTTGCGCGTGGTAGCCATGTTTGGCGTGACGTCACACTAATCAACCCTCACTTTGATCACAACAATACAAGCCATACATACACGCGGCAAAAAATAACTAAAAACCAAACAATGGAACAGCGTGAGCCGCCTCTGTCGCCACGTCACGCGTGCCACAGCGCTAGCTTCTTTACATCACTTTGTTTCGGACGTTTGGGTTTATTTAGGGACAGAATAAAACATGCTCTAGGCAAAAGTATCGTGAAGGCAAGAGATATTTCCAATTATGTCGTCTCGATTTAACTATTCAGCTATATATCCAATTATATCTACAAGTAAATTCTATATTCTAATATAATATTTGCCTTATTCTGGTGACAAAAAAAGGTGAGTTTGAGATCAGGCTGAGTGCACAGATGTTTTCCCTCTCTCCCTCCTCTCTCTCCCTCCCTCTCTCTCTCTCTCTCTCTCCAGAAAATAGAGGTACACATATTCTAGAACTGTACTTTCTTTCTACCTACTCCATAGGTGCAAGTATGTGTGTATCTCGGACGTGATGTTCCAAACAGAAGATTAGGGTCGAGTGGTCTTTCTGTAGCAAGCACATGTGATGGCCTGGAACAGCGGGCATCGGGTGGCTTTGTTCTGCGTCAAGTAGTGTATGTTTTGTTGGTCAACTTTGATCTTTATAAACTCAGGAGTCTAAACAACCCTTGTTTTGATCTTTATAAGTTCAAGATTCTAAACAACCCTTGTTTTGATCTTTATAAGCTCACGAGTCTAACAACCCTTGCTTATGATCTTTATAAACTCACGAGTCTAAACAACCCTTGCGTTTGATCTTTATAAACTACGAGTCCTGAACACCCTTGTTTGATTCTATAAACTCACGAGTCTAACACCTTGTTTTGATCTTTATAAACTCACGAGTCTAAACAACCCTTGTTTTGATCTTTATAAGCTCACGAGTCTAAACAACTCTTGCTTTGATCTTTATAACTCACGAGTCTAAACAACCCTTGTTTTGATCTTTATAAACTCACGAGTCTAAACAACCCTTTCTTTGATCTTTATAACTCACGAGTCTAAACAACCCTTGTTTGATCTTTATAAGCTCAAATTCTAAACAACCCTTGCTTTGATCTTTATAAACTCACGAGTCTAAACAACACTTGTTTTGATCTTTATAAACTCACGAGTCTAAACAACCTTGTTTGATCTTTATAAACTCAGAGTCTAAACAACCCTTGATTTGATTTAATATTTGACAGCCTATTTCAGATTTTTGTGATTAAGGCCCTCTTACTAATCGATGACACTTTATGGTCGATAGTGTAGATATTATTTTCAGTATGTATTACTTACTACCCATCCAGTGTGTACCCCCATTTACACTAATGGAGTATAAATGAGAATGGTATAGTTTTAGAGGACAAGTGCATGTACACGCATTTAACTGGAGAGAGTGTGGAAAATCAATTAGCAAAAAATAACTCAACACATCTGGCTGGGATTCGAATACTGCTAACAAGAATAAAGACATAATATGCTGGTTATATGTTACATATGAGCATATATATGCCCTCCTTGAAGTGACATTCCTCACATTATGAGTCTAGCAGCTGGAGCTTCCAAACCACTCATGCAGCCCTTAATTACCTAAATGTTTTCTGTTGTAACACTTAACAACATATTTTATTGGTTTGAGGGATACTACACAAATGATTCTAGCCATTTGCTCTCTTCTCGGAACAGTGACATTTTTCGTGAAATTTCGCTGAAAACTAGATTTAAATTTTACCTTTTCATTATTACTTTTTGTAATCATAAAATTGAATATAAAGTTCTAAGAGCTCTTTAAGAGCCATGAATTCACTAACATTTCGAAGTGAACGATGTTTTTAAATAACGTACCATTTCTTAGAAATGCAACTATTTCTCTTTGTCTGATTTTGATCCATAATGCCTCTTTATAAAATAATAGAGTTGGGTAGCTTTTTTATTTTGAAGATAATAGTTTAGTTATAGTAATGAATAACAAGAAAATAATTATATTTAATTCACGCTAACATATAATATTTAAAAAAGTATATTTTTATTTGTAAAATATTTGTATCCATGACTTTTCACTGTTAGGCTTAACAGTCACGCTAGCCTTTCCGAAACAATATATTAAACTTGATTTCCCCGAATCAATTAATGGGCGCTAGAGTCCCGATAACCAGAGGACCGAAGCAAGGAGACAATGACCCAATTAGACCCCTCCATTAATTGAACCCTGTTTCCAATTCTTTACCGGTGCAAAACATTTCATACAAATAAAGGATTGCTCCCTGGCATTGTTCCATGACGGTTACACACGATAGTACTAATATAACCCTGGTTTAACAACCCCAACAAGTCGTTTCCTTTCAATAGCCACCCTCCACCCTTTTGTTTTGTTTGGCAATATGTATCTCCGGTTCACCTGTATGATCGGTTATTTATTAGTACAATAAAATACCTTAACTCCAGGACCTGGTTTTTAATATGAACTAATTACAAAGATGATTGTGTTTAGATTAAAAATACTATATAGCATTTATAATTAAAATTTATTTAACTCACTTCAATGATAGAATAGTCTCAAGTGTCAATCCAACTGGACTGCCTAAGACGAGGATATTATGGTTCGAATACCAGTTGTATAGTATAAGGGTAAAGGTTTCCCTAAATGGTTTGTCACTCTTACAAGGAGAAAATTCGTGTACAATTCCTCTAAATTCCACCTTCCTCGTCCCTTCTACAATAATGTATTCAGTGCATATGAGAATATCCGCAATGGGATACTAGATGTGATGCCAAGAAACATTTACTTTGGGAGGAGGGTGGACTATAATGATAAAAAAACCTTAATTGTTAGTTAATATGACCTTGACACAGAGTCCAACGAATGTCTGGTTTACCGCGTCTTAACAGACATTCACATTGTCAGTATATAGGAGGAAAGACATGGAGAGTGGAAAAACATTTAGAAAAACCGCTCTCAATACACCTGCCAGGACTAGAACCACAAGATCCCGGTCACGGGACTGGAACCACAAGCTCTCTGTCACGGGACTAGAACCACAAGCTCCCTGTCACGGGACTAGAACCACAAGCTCCCTGTCATGGGACTAGAACCACAAGCGCCCTGTCATGGGATTGGAACCACAAGCTCCCTGTCACGGGACTGGAACCACAAGCTCTCTGTCATTGGACTGGAACCACAAGCTCCCTGTCATGGGACTGAAACCACAAGCTCCCTGTCATGGGACTGGAACAACAAGTTCCCCGTCATGGGACTATAACCACAAGATCCCTGTCATGGGACTAGAACCACAAGCTCCCTGTCATGGGACTAGAACCACAAGCTCCCTGTCATGGGATTGGAACCACAAGCTCCCTGTCACGGGACTAGAACCACAAGCTCCCTGTCATAGGACTAGAACCACATGCTCCCTGTCATGGGACGGGAACCACAAGCTCCCTGTCACGGGACTAGAACCACAAGCTCCCTGTCATAGGACTAGAACCACAAGCTCCCTGTCACGGGACTGGAACCACAAGCTCCCTGTCATAGGACTGGAACCACAAGCTCCCTGTCATGGGACTATAACCACAAGATCTCTGTCATGGGACTGGAACCACTAGCTCCCTGTCATGGGACTATAACCACAAGATCCCTGCCACGGGACTGGAACCACAAGCTCCCTGTCATGGGACTATAACCACAAAATCCCTGTCATGGGACTGGAACCACAAGATCCCTGTCACGGGACTGGAACCACAAGCTCCCTGTCATGGGACTGGAACCACAAGTTCCCTGTCACGGGACTAGAACCACAAGCTCCCTGTCATAAGACTAGAACCACAAGCTCCCTGTCACGGGACTTAAACCACAAGCTCCCTGTCACGGGACTAGAACCACAAGCTCCCTGTCATAGGACTAGAACCACAAGCTCCCTGTCATGGGACTGGAACCACAAGCTCCCTGTCACGGGACTAGAACCACAAGCTCCCTGTCATGGGACTAGAACCTCAAGCTCCCTGTCATGGGAATAGAACCACAAGCTCCCTGTCATAGGACTAGAACCACAAGCTCCATGTCACTGGACTAGAACCACAAGCTCCCTGTCACGGGACTTGAACCACAAGCTCCCTGTCATGAGACTGGAACCACAAGCTCCCTGTCACGGGACTAGAACCACAAACTCCCTGTCATAAGACTAGAACCACAAGCTCCCTGTCACGGGACTTGAACCACAAAATCCCTGTCATGGGACTGGAACCACAAGATCCCTGTCACGGGACTGGAACCACAAGCTCCCTGTCATGGGACTGGAATCACAAGTTCCCTGTCACGGGACTAGAACCACAAGCTCCCTGTCATAAGACTAGAACCACAAGCTCCCTGTCACGGGACTTAAACCACAAGCTCCCTGTCACGGGAATAGAACCACAAGCTCCCTGTCATAGGACTAGAACCACAAGCTCCCTGTCACTGGACTAGAACCACAAGCTCCCTGTCATGGGACTAGAAACACAAGCTCCCTGTCACGGCATTAAAACCACAAGCTCCCTGTCACGGGACTAAAACCACAAGCTCCCTGTCATGGGACTAGAACCACAAGCTCCCTTACATAGGACTAGAACCCCAAGCTCCCTGTCATGGGAATAGAACCTCAAGCTCTCTGTCACTGGACTAGACCCACAAGCTCCCTGTCACAAGACTAGAACCACAAGCTCCCTGTCATGAGACTGGAACCACAAGCTCCCTGTCATGAGACTGGAACCACAAGCTCCCTGTTACGGGACTAGACCCACAAGCTCCCTGTCATAAGACTAGAACCACAAGCTCCCTGTCACGGGACTAGAACCACAAGCTCCCTGTCATGAGACTGGAACCACAAGCTCCCTGTTACGGGACTAGAACCACAAGCTCCCTGTCACGGGACTTGAACCACAAACTCCCTGTCATGGGACTAGAACCACAAGCTCCCTGTCATAGGACTAGAACCTCAAGCTCCCTGTCATGGGACTAGAACCACAAGCTCCCTGTCATGGGAATTAAACCACAAGCTCCCTGTCACGGCACTAAAAAAACAAGCTCCCTATCACGGGACTAAAACCACAAGCTCCCTGTCATGGGAATAGAACCACAAGCTCCCTGTCATGGGAATAGAACCACAAGCTCCCTGTCACGGGACTAGAACCACAAGCTCCATGTCACGGGACTGGAACCACAAGCTCCCTGTCACGGGACTAGAACCACAAGCTCCCTGTCATGGCACTAAAACCACAAGCTCCCTGTCACGGGACTAGAACCACAAGCTCCCTGTCACGGACTAGAACCACAAGCTCCCTGTCATAGGACTAGAACCACAAGCTCCCTTTCATAGGAATAGAACCACAAGTTCCCTGTCATGGGACTAGAACCACAAGCTCCCTGTCATGGGAATAGAACCACAAGCTCCCTCTCACGGGACTGGAACCACAAGCTCCCTGTCACGGGACTAGAACCACAAGCTCCCTGTCATGGCACTAAAACCACAAGCTCCCTGTCACGGGACTAGAACCACAAGCTCCCTGCATGGTACTAAAATCACAAGCTCCCTGTCACGGGACTAGAACCACAAGCTCCCTGTCACTGGACTAGACCCACAAGCTCCCTGTCACAAGACTAGAACCACAAGCTCCCTGTCATGAGACTGGAACCACAAGCTCCCTGTCATGAGACTGGAACCACAAGCTCCCTGTTACGGGACTAGACCCACAAGCTCCCTGTCATAAGACTATAACCACAAGCTCCCTGTCACGGGACTTGAACTACAATCGCCCTGTCATAGGACTAGAACCACAAGCGCCCTGTCATGGGATTGGAACCACAAGCTCCCTGTCACGGGACTAGAACCACAAGCTCCCTGTCATGGGACTAGAACCACAAGCTCCCTGTCACGGCACTAAAACCACAATCTCCCTGTCATAGGACTAGAACCACAAGCTCCCTATCACGGGACTATAACCACAAGGTCCCTGTCAAGGGACTAGAACCACAAGCGCCCTGTCATAAGACTATATCCACAAGCTCCCTGTCACGGGACTTGAACTACAATCGCCCTGTCATAGGACTAGAACCACAAGCGCCCTGTCATGGGATTGGAACCACAAGCTCCCTGTCACTGGACTAGAACCACAAGCTCCCTGTCATGAGACTAGAACCACAAGCTCCCTGTCACGGCATTAAAACCACAATCTCCCTGTCATAGGACTAGAACCACAAGCTCCCTGTCATGGGACTAGAACCACAAGCTCCATGTCATGGGTCTAGAACCACAAGCTCCCTGTCACGGGACTAGAACCACAAGCTCCCTGTCACGGGACTGGAACCACAAGCTCCCTGTCACGGGACTAGAACCACAAGCTCCCTGTCATGGCAATAAAACCACAAGGTTTCTGTCATGGGACTAGAACCACAAGCTCCCTGTCATGGAACTAGAACCACAAGCTCCCTATCACGGGACTAAAACCACAAGGTTTCTGTCATGAGACTAGAACCACAAGCTCCCTGTCATGGGACTAGAACCACAAGCTCCCTGTTACGGGACTAGAACCACAAGCTCCCTGTCATGGCACTAAAACCACAAGCCCCCGGTCACGGTACTAGAACCACAAGCTCCCTGTCACGGGACTAGAACCACAAGCTCCATGTTACGGGACTAGAACCACAAGCTCCCTGTCACGGGAATAGAACCACAAGCTCCCTGTCATAGGACTAGAACCACAAGCTCCCTGTCACTGGACTAGAACCACAAGCTCCCTGTCATGGGACTAGAAACACAAGCTCCCTGTCACGGCATTAAAACCACAAGGTTTCTGTCATGGGACTAGAACCACAAGCTCCCTGTCATGGAACTAGAACCACAAGCTCCCTATCACGGGACTAAAACCACAAGGTTTCTGTCATGGGACTAGAACCACAAGCTCCCTGTCATGGGACTAGAAACACAAGCTCCCTGTCACGGCATTAAAACCACAAGGTTTCTGTCACGGGACTGGAACCACAATCTCCCTGTCATAGGACTAGAACCACAAGCTCCCTATCACGGGACTAAAACCACAAGGTTTCTGTCATGGGACTAGAACCACAAGCTCCCTGTCATGGGACTAGAACCACAAGCTCCCTGTTACGGGACTAGAACCACAAGCTCCCTGTCATGGCACTAAAACCACAAGCCCCCGGTCACGGTACTAGAACCACAAGCTCCCTGTCACGGGACTAGAACCACAAGCTCCATGTTACGGGACTAGAACCACAAGCTCCCTGTCACTGGACTAGAACCACAAGCTCCCTGTCATGGGACTAGAAACACAAGCTCCCTGTCACGGCATTAAAACCACAAGCTCCCTGTCACGGGACTAAAACCACAAGCTCCCTGTCACGGTACTAGAACCACAAGCTCCCTGTCACGGGACTAGAACCACAAGCTCCCTGTTACGGGACTAGAACCACAAGCTCCCTGTCATAGGACTAGAACCACAAGCTCCCTGTCACGGCACTAAACCACAAGCTCCCTGTCACGGTACTAGAACCACAAGCTCCCTGTCACGGGACTAGAACCACAAGCTCCCTATCATGGGACTGGAACTACAAGCTCCCTGTCATAGGACTAGAACCACAAGCTCCCTCTCATGGGACTAGAACCACAAGCTCCCTGTCACGGGACTAGAACCACAAGCTCCCTGTCATGGCACTAAAACCACAATCGCCCTGTCATAGGACTAGAACCACAAGCTCCCTGTCACGGCACTAAAACCACAAGCTCCCTGTCACGGGACTAGAACCACAAGCTCCCTGTCATAGGACTAGAACCACAAGCTCCCTGTCATGGGACTAGAACCACAAGCTCCCTGTCATGGGAATAGAACCACAAGCTCCCTGTCACTGGACTAGAACAACAAGCTCCCTTTCATGGGACTGGAACCACAAGCTCCCTGTTACGGGACTAGAACCACAAGCTCCCTGTCATGGCACTAAAACCACAAGCTCCCTGTCACGGTACTAGAACCACAAGCTCCCTGTCGCGGGACTAGAACCACAAGCTCCCTGTCATGGCACTAAAACCACAAGCTCCCTGTCACGAGACTAGAGCCACAATATTCCTATCACGGGCAAACAAGATCAAGAGATATTGACACATTGATCCACAATCTCATAGTCTTGTTTTTATTTAATATTTCTCTTATTTTAAATCCAATTTCATTTTTATCTCTTTAAATATTGAGATAAACGTCCTATTTCAACCACATACCCACACAAAACTTGTAGATCTATCCAATTAATAATAAAAATTACCCAATAACTGGTGATGGACTCAAAGTGTTCTGCTCCATCCATATTTGGAAGAGCTTTGTTTACTAAATAACTATTTACCACCGTGTAAAATCATGAGACGTCACTATACTCAAGTTGGATGATAAGGGTGAGAGTATACCTTTACAATGAAGGTCGTTTTGATCTAAATTTGGCTGATATTTGGTGGAGGGGTACTACAACACGATCAAGAGTGGCTTAGAATCCTTAGATAAGATACCCTCCCAACATTTTCACCAACATCCCTGACACTGCACTCTAACCAACACGAATGAAGGGTAACAAATATCACGGGTTGAAAAATCTCTCACCTTTCTCTTCAACATCCCTGAGACTGCTCTCTAATAACACAGAATGAAGAGGTAACAAATACCACGGGTTGAAACATCTCCAACCTTTCTCCCCAACATCCCTTACACTGCTCTCTAGCCAACACGAATAAAGGTGTTACAAATACCACGGGTTGAAACATCTCCAACCTTTCTCCCCAACATCCCTGACAATGCTCTCTAGCCATAAGGAATTAAGAGGTTACAAAAACTATGAGAATACTCAATACAAACAAATCTCGATTTAATTTCAGGCCCCGACCCACATAGCTCTACCAAACGGACTCTCAATAGATTGATCTGCAGTTTGATTAGTGCGGTTCCTTTATTCATGGTTTAAATTTGGGTGTCTGTGTGTTTGGCCAAATTTGTGTAAGTCATCTACTAATGAGACCCTGTTTTTAAAAAGTGCAAGTCTAATACATTACACACACATTTTGGAAAAATTTAGTAGTTAATGAGTAATGACTTAATCTAATCCCTTAAGAGGATTGGAAGTGAAGGATAAAGTTTGAAGACTTGCTCCTACATCAATATGTGACAAAAATAAAGCAATCTTAATTAGCAAACTACCCTGATTCCAGTCCTTCAAGATTGACCAAATGAAATGAGAGTCAGACTGCTTATACAACTTATCCACCACTGCTGTGACAAAAGAACGCATTGTTACGTTGGATGCTAAACACTTCTCTCTTCTCTGCAGTAATAAATGCAGTGAGACGGGTCGGGAATGTATAACAAATAATGTGTCGCGGTGTTGGACATAAGACCTTCTCACGTGTTAAGTATGTGTATCTTATCTAAGCTTCCACCCCATGTCATGAGCCCAATTCACCCTCGATACCATATGATACATTGCATCACACTATTTGAATCTGTAGGTATAAAAAGTGTTGTTAAAGGGCAGGTGAAAGGGTAGTAAACAATGAGCGACGGATTTGGTATCGTCACTTTATATTGCAGCTAGTTAATGGAAGTGTTGTAAATTGATATCAATGGGCATGAGACAGGATGCACGCTTAATCCAAGGTACGTATACATATTTAACTTGTGGTTTTAATTACTTCTATTCAAAGTAATGAGTCACCGCTCGTTGGGGTTCATCTAGGCCTTATTATTCTTCTATTGTTGCATTGTATTGTGTGTTAAAAATAGTCAACTTGTGGTTATTTAATTATATATTACAAACTTAGCTTTAATGTTTCTCTAGTCCACTGTCCTACATGTTTTACAAGAGTGGCACCCTTCGATACATGCCCTATATTTCACGGCACCCTTGCTACGAAACGTCCTTATACATTCTAGGAAGACCGGAACATAGAACATGCTTTAACAAATATAATCACATTTAACTTTAAATTTATTAAGTACTCCCAAAAACAAATCGAATATATTTTGTTGAATGTAATACTGTCAATTTTTAAAACTTAAGACAGTAAATATAATAAAAAAGTGTTTTATCGAGAAAGTGTAAAAAAAATTGACCAAATTGATGAATTACGTTAGTAATAAAACCTTTTTTTCAACTACAAATTTTAGTCATGTACAATAATATTATTATTATATTTTGTTAGGCCTTAAAGATGACAGTCTTACCTTGATGTGTTACACCATGGTCCTATCTCATACACTGGGCCATAGTAGAACCATACAAGGTAAGCTAGCTACCTTTCAGGGTAAACTAAGTTTACTGTATATAGCAACAGAAAATGAAAATCTGAAAATAAATGTTAAATTAGGGTGTTCATATTTTTATTGCTGAATCTTCATAACTGTCAAAACCATTTATATTTCGAAGTGGAGTCTAAATTAACGAATAATTGAAGCAAAGTTGAAGTTTTAGAAGGACTCATGTTAAATAAAGCAATATTTTTAGTGCAATATGTCTGAAGGTGATTAACAATTTCTCAACATTTTCGCTGATCTCCTAGGAGCCATTACATCTTGTCAACTGATTGCTACAACAAACATAACCAACTTTACCTCACTGATTGATTCAATAAACAAACCATAAATAATTGGTTTGTCTACAACATTATTACTAGTTTGATGAGTGAACTAGAGATAGTTTTAAAATGTTACTGCCTCGTAAAATAAACGAGCGATACCGATATTAGTTACTAAAAGTTGCTTGTACTCGAAGAATATCACGAACAAAAGTTAAATATGATAAATATAAAGAGAATAAAAAAATTTTAGAACTAAAGAAAGTGTTGAAGTCATTTGCAATGGATTATAATTTGGAGCCAATTTGTAGTATTTATAAAATCATTTCCACATCAAATTGTTAATGAGACCGACTAAAGGTCATAAGGATCTTGGTTTGATGATAAATGAGTCCTAAATAAAAGAGTATATCTGTGTAAAATATCGCCCTATAAAGATGATAGTAACATTCATGGCACACGTATTGAGTAGTGTCCTCTTAGGTTAAGCTAGCTTGTGCATTGTGTGTTGTGCTTTGAAATGAGTAATTATTTATACCCTCTTGGTGGTCGAATAGTCTAAGACATCACTCTCGCAATACACTGGACTACTGATGATGGGCACTTTGGTGTTCTGAGGTTTAGTTCCTAAAATATTTTCCACTCTCCTTCCCAAAAAATGTGGATACACTTTCATCAAATTTAACCTTCCTAATCCTTAACACATTAGCGTAGTTAGTATAGATGTTATAACCCAAACGAGTAGATGTGGTGCTAAATAAAGTTTAAAAAAATGCTAGATACAGCCCCCTGCTTCCTCCAATATACTTACTCTCTCAAATAAAAATTATAATATTGGTGTTTTTAATATTGCTTTGATTTTAACTAAACATATTTGTATTTTTTACTATCAGTTGTTTTAATAAGAAATATATATTGTTATATTTTTATTAACGTATTTTTATGGTATCACTATTATCATATAAACAAAAAATCAAACATAAATTATGTCTTATAATAAACATCTTTAAAAGTGGATATTTTCAACCTACTTACTCTTGGAAGTGTAAACGCTTGCGAATAACAAATGGCCTGAGTGTCTCGTCTTGAATGTAGGAGCTATGAAAGTGATAGCAACTAATCTGGACACATTTAATTAATAACACTGTCTTGTGCCACATGGTCGGTCCTCTTCATGGCCAGGGAATAAGGACTATTACAAGGTCGCCTCATTAGATAAACATTCACACTTATACAAGTTGGTAGATTCAAGTTAGCTCTAGACCAAAGGAAACTACAATTACTTCTTTGCAATTAATAAAACGATATTAAGATATCACCACCAGAGATTTAAAATAAGTACCGTGTTAATTTTAAGAAAAACCATTCTATGATCAGGTATAAAAATTAATATGGTACAATGTGTTTCAATAAACTCATTGTGGAGTAAATCTTATATTTTAGATTAAATAGAGTTACTTTAAAGCAGAATACAACTAAACCTACCCTTGGCACCATTATTAATATATTGATTAGATAAAATATTGTTTTATTTTAAAAGTTTTGTAATGGTAGGCATACAGACTTTGATTAAAAACTAGCTGCATACTTCTATCGTTGCCATTGTAACGTTACGTGGTATAATGTTACAACTGGACAACAAGCATACTACCCGCTCCAAATTCAACTCAATTAGGATCC